>JALHCA010000646.1:0-24658 GCA_024340505.1 Tolypocladium nubicola | reverse complement strand
AGAGGGTCGATACTATAGATCTGTCTTTTGCGTGTGTGAGAAACGTACGTACGATGCTAGACTCGTTCGAATCATCTTGGACATTGGATGAGAGAGCGAATATGACTACTGAGCGAATTAGACTGTGCGGGCGAGGGAGCGAGCGAGTGAGAGCATGACGGTGTCATCTGAATATGCAACTTTATTTGAGCCCGTGAGATACACTCGCGCATACCGTGCGCGCAGAAACGCCTGTAACAATGTATGGTCTACCAATGCCGGGGATTACTCATAATATCAATCAAGGCTCAACTCTACGCGTTCCCCGTGGCAGGTCGCCCTAAACCGTCGCACCGGGAGTTCTCCAATCTATAAATGCCCCTTCACCTCGTTCGAGCCCGCCCCCTCCGCTTCGTAATTTCTTCGTGCGCACAAGCTCTCCATCTCGGCGTGGGTTCGATCAGAACTTGGAATCGTCATGGGCGCCGTTCACGACGAGCGTCTTCTCCTTGAGGGCTTCCTCGGTTACGCGGTCGAGGCAGCCCGAGGCTGCGGCGATGAAGCCCAGGTACGGGCGCGAGGGGTCGAGCACGCGGCTCAGGTACTCGGGGTGGTACTGTACGCCGACGAACCACGGGTGGTCCTTGAGCTCGAAGATCTCCATGCGGTTGCCCGAGTCGTCCTTGCCGATGAAGGTCAGGCCGGCCTTTTCCAGGTCCTCGACGAAGTCCGGGTTGACCTCGTAGCGGTGGCGGTGGCGCTCCTCGATGGTGGTGGCCTCGCCGTACAGGGCGCGCAGCTTGCTGTACTCGCTGCCCGGCTGGAAGTGCGTCGCCCGCGAGCCCAGCCGCATCGTGCCGCCCATGTGCTCCTTGGAACCCTCGGGCATGAAGATGATGGCGCGGTGCTCGGCCTGCGCGTCGAACTCCTCGGACGTGGCACCCTTCTTTCCGCAGACGTGCCTCGCGTACTCGATGACTGCAATCTGCATTCCCAGGCAAATGCCCAGGTACGGCGTCTTGCGCTCGCGAGCCCACTGAGCAGCCTTGATCATGCCCTCGGTGCCGCGGAAGCCAAAGCCTCCGGGGACCAGGATGCCGGACGAAGTCGAGACCTCATGCCATGCCTTGTAGAACGCAACGGGGTCGCTCTTCTGGGTCTTGTCCTCCAGCTGCTCGGAGTCGACCCAGGTCAGGTTCAGCTTTCGGCCGCATCGCATGGCGGAGTGTTCCAGCGACTTGACGACGGACAGGTAAGCGTCGGGCAGCTCGACGTACTTGCCGACGAGGGCGATATTGATCTTCTCCGAATGCTCCTGCGGGATGATTGCGTTCCACTTCTTCCATATCTCCGCACCTTTCGTGACCAGGGCCGGCGTCAGGGACACGTGGTCCAGGACCAGTTGTTTACGCAAGAGATCCAGGAGGCCTTGTTTCTCCAGCAGAATCGGGACCTGGTAAATGGTGGGCATGTCTCGAACAGCAACGACTTGCTCGACTTCGACTTGGCAGCTCTGGGCAATCTTGTTCATCGTGACCCTCTCGAGGGGTTTCTCGCAGCGGCACGCAATCTGCACACTCTGTCAGTCACTCAGACACTGCCGGGGATCAGTTTAGCCACTCACCAAATCCGGGATGAGACCAGCACTCCGGATGCTTTTGACAGCATGTTGCGTCGGCTTCGTCTTCTGTTCGCCGTTGACGATGGGGATATAGGAGACGTGGATGTTGATAAAGTTGTCCTTGCCAGCCTTGTGGCGGAGCTGCGTGAGCGCTTCAACAAATGGCATGCTCTCGATGTCACCAACAGTGCCACCCTTGAGATCTTATGTTAGAAAGCTGAAACGGGCCCCGAAGGACAAGATCGGAAAAGGGCGACCAGATGCCCTGGTTGACAGGCAGAAGGGCACATACCAACTCGACTGCGTACCACTACGTTAGCGCTGGGTGAGACAAATGTCGAATGGCAGGAGACTTACTAATGCAAACATCCGGCTCGGAGCTCGTCTTGTCGACAGAGATCCTCGAAACCCGCTCAATGTGCTCGATGATGGCGGAAGTGACGTGCGGAACGACCTGGACTGTGCGACCCAGGTAGTCACCCCTTCGCTCCTTTTCAATCACATGCTTGTAAACCTTGCCCGTGGTGATGTTGTTGTCCCTCGTGAGATCCAGACCCAAGTATCTTGGAAAGTCAGCCACATCTCTCGTTGCATGAGTGCCTCGTGAAAATGCGACCGTACCGTTCATAGTTTCCCAGGTCCAGATCCGTCTCGCCGCCATCCTTCAACACGAAGCACTCTCCGTGTCTGTTAACCCACCGTCAGCAACCTCGGCCCCCAGAGCGGCAACGGACCAGAGGAAAACATACTCCTTGGGGTTCATCGTCCCGGCATCAACATTGATATACGGATCAATCTTGATGGCCTAAACCCGCCGCATCAGCACACACCCAACACCCATCAATCTGGATTCACCGAAACATACCGTGACTTTCAGCCCGATCGTCTTGAGCAGCAACCCCGCCGACGAGGCTTTCCTCGATATCAGCAAACTCGCCCCAAAACGCGTTGCATCACCCGCCTGGTAGCATACCGATGATTCCCTTTCCCACGCCGCTCACCACACCTATGACGACACAGTTAGCCAGGCAATAAAAACGCAAAAACAGGGGTTTCAAGAACTCACCTCCGGAGACCAAGACGTACTTCATCTTGGCGTTGAGAAACAAACAATTGGCAAGAGAAGCGACGCGACAAGATAGAATCTTGTAATCGCAAAATTTTGGCGTTGAGAACCGCGTTGAGTCTCGAAATTCTCACGATTCGCAGCATCACGTGAAAAGCACAGACCGCTCAGCGACGCCTGCGTTGGGCTAAGTGTGGTGGGCAAAGTGGGTCCACGTGTCTTTCTTGATGCGCTAGACTTGATTGAGGCGCACGATTCGCGTCCCAATGTCTTGCGGCTCTCACATCAATTCACGGCGCGTCACTGTGGCTTACACCGGTATCGTGAAAGTTGGCAACATTGTGTTGTCATTCCGTTGAGCAGCTGCTTCGCTGACCCAGTGACATTCGCACATTCCGCCAGAATACAGCCGTCAGCCGTCTAGTACTCGAAATCGTCATCCACCGCAGGACCCTTGCTCTTCGTCACGCTCTCCTGCTTCCTGTACATCTCCGCCACTTGCCTGCTGCTTGTCGCTTCGTCAGGCTTCTTGTCATCCCGAACCTTGATGAAGCGCGGGAATCGCAAGCTGATGCCCTTCTCACCCGACGGGTCCACGCCTTCTTTGCCGCCCGCCTTGTACCGCGGACTGAGAGTCAGGTCGGCAGCCTTGACTTCCCATACGTAGCGCGGCTCCAGCCAGATATCAGGCTGGTGCTGTCCACCAGACGAGTGTGAGTAGAAGGGCTTTGGGCGATCAATCTTGATCTGTGAGAGCTGCGCATGCAGTTCCTCGAGAACCTGCTCAGAAAAGCCGGTGCCGATGTTGCAGACTGTCTCGTACATCTCTGTTGATGGGTTGTAGCAGGCAAGCAAGAAAGCGCCGTAGACTGACGTGCGCTTGCCCTTGCCATAGTACGCCCCCAGAACAACGAGGTCGAGAGAGTCGCCAACGCCGGAGAGATAGTCCTTCTTGACCTATGCCATCTGTCAGTGGGATGCACTACCGGAGTTGCTTGACAACCGTACCTTGAGCCAGTTTCGACTTCGCTTGCTCGGTTCATATCCACTCTCAGTGCCGTCCAGCATCTTGACCATGAGTCCCTCGCATGAAGCCTTGACACTCTCGTCGAGGAAAACGCTAATCTCATCTAGCTCCTGGCCGTTCATGGACGTGGCGAATGCGAATTCGCCTTCAATTGGGACGAATGACTGCTGAAGGAGGTCTCTCCGCTCGCGTAGCGACTTCTCCACGACAGGTTCTCCGTTCAGATAGAGCAGATCAAAGGCAAACACGCAAACTTTGACCTTGACGTCCTCCACCTTGACGTCTTTTTTCTTCCGCGTCATCAGTTGCTGGAAGGGTAATACCTTCTTCTCATCAACATCCCATGCCACGGTCTCGCAGTCGAGCACGAAGCTCTTGGTGTCCTCTTTGACCCAGGTATGAAGTTTGGCGAGGATGTCCGGGTACTTCTTGGACAGGTCCTCGGAGTTTCTGGAAAAGATACTTGCAACCCCGCCTGCGGCCTCCCTGCTGGCACCAGCCGTCGCCTGGCTGAGTTCTTGCGGGGCATCCTTGGCCACGTAGTGAATCTGAGCTCGTTCACCGTCGTACTTGTATTCGCAAGTGAACTTTTGTCCATCGAACCGGTCCAGAACCTCCGTTATTGCTTTCGTTGGCTTGGCCAACATGGGCTTCAGGGGGACACCGGGCCGAAGCTTGCAGCTGTCCCTGAGATTCTTGATGCCATTCTCAAGCATGGCAGGAATGATGGCGTCGTAGCTAGGCAGCTCGCTGCGCCTTGTCAGTCTCTTCCTCATTTTTGGCTCTTCATTGGAACATACCTGTACACGGTCTTGAGAATAGACTCTCCATTCTCCAGCTCGGTTGTGGTCGGTATCTTGCCCTTTTGATCAGCCTCGTGGCATACGATTGCCTGAGCCAGGGACACAAGGACAGTCCTCTCAGCAAGGCCAAGTCTGAGCTTTCCCTCGAGGAACCGAATCATGTACTTGGCTTCGCTGGGCCCGCCCTTGCCTTTTGTGATGTCGACCTTGCCAGTGATATGAGAATCAGAGGCTGACAACAGTTTCTTGATGCCGTCAACCTTTCTGCCCTGCGCGCCGCTGCCGGATACTGTCGCAATGCCCATGAGGCCTTGGTGAACTCCCCTGACAGTCAATGGCTTCGGCTTGAACATGGTAGGTTGCGTGGACCTGCTCTTTAATGCCACCAAGCCCAAATCACCAATCACCCTCTGATCCGCCTTGATGACTTGAAGACTCCGCCCTGTAGACTCGCCAATCGCCTTCATGATCAGAGACTCGCCAATGCCGAGCTCGATGCCGGCATAATCGGGGGCGAGCTTGTTGATCATGAGGAGGACAGTGGGCAGTAAATCGCCAGGGCTTAGCCGCATGACTTGCCGTAGGAACAAGGAGCAATGATCCATAATCACCAGTCGTTTCGTCGTCATCTCAATGAGAGAGAACGTTTGACATAGAGCCGCATACGGCACAGGATCCCCAGCCTTCCAGTCCGGATATGGGTGTTTGATATTAGCCTTGAGCTGTGACTGGATCTTTTCCCGTGCTTTGGCAGCAATCTCGGGCTTCTCCTCATCAGCATCAACCTCTTCTACGTCAGACGCAGATTCAGCAGCAGACTCCTCCTTTGCATCTTCGTCCGACTTTTCTTCCACCTTTAGTCGAGGGCTTTGGGGCCGCGGACTCTTCGCTCGAGGGCTTTTCGCACGCTTGGCCTTCGGTTTGGGGCTGGCCGGCTTCTTGTTGGTTGCTGCAGTCTTCTCTTCGATCTCTGGCCTCTCTTTGATCTCTGGCTTCTCTTCGACCTCTGGCTTCTCTTCGATCTCTGGCTTCTCTTCAGTGGCGCTGTCTTCGTCGTCCTCGACCATGGCTCGGCCTCTCCTCGCCCTCTTCACAATCGGAGCGTCATCGTCATCGTCCTCGACCTCGCTCTTCGCCGCGCCATTCTGGTCAGACACCCGTGCCCGTTTCCTCGAATCTTGTGATACGTTAGCGTGCCACCCCGTAAACTTGACGAAAGAGTACAACTCACCGGTCTCGGGATCCGCATTCTCCTTGGCGCTCACGTCCCCTTCGCCGTCGTCCACGACCTCTCTCTTCTTAGGAGCCTTCGTTGCGAAAGAAAGCTTCGTCTGCTGCTGCGGCGCCGGGTCCTTCACACCAAAGAACTTGCTGCAATGACAAAGCACAAGTCAGCAAATACCACCCCAAAGGCAACGCTGACGGAGCTGTCCCAGGGCCGTCACGCACCCCAACGTGCCCTGCTTCGGCTTCACGTACCCCAAGGTCGCCTGCTTCGGTGCCATGGTGAAGAGTCTCCTCGGCGACGGAGCCACGGACAGGCGCAGAAAATTGCTTGAAAGTCGTTTCGCAGCCAGCGTGAAGATGCGTGAGTGAGGTGAGGCAGAAGCACGCAGGTTGCGGCTGCAGTTCCTCGTACTAGCTGCTAGCATGACGCGCCTGGTCTAGGCAGAATCGCGTTAATTGGCTTCGCGACAGGCAGGAAAGTCACGACGCGCGAAAAATGTCACGTGCGCGCTCCACAGGGAGCTCGGCCCCTGAAGACGGCAGCCTGCACCGTCGGATTATCGTCGAATGGCAGACACCAAATACGGAGGGATCTCTGGTCGTCGACAATATGACGGCAAAACGACATGTCCATTTTGAGCTTTCCCGCCCTCTATCTGAAGGATTATAGTACAAAAGGTGACAAGTCCAAGAATTCATTATAGGGGTACGCCGCACACGTCATCTACTGCTGCGCAAAGTAGAAGTTCTCATCCGGGGTTCGTCCACGGATGAACTGAGGCTCCGATCCAGGCACGTAGATGTCCTCGAACAGAATCGCGGCCTTGGCCTCCGGCACAGACATGGCCTCGGCGGCAGCAACCTCCTCGTTGACGTGGCTTCGGGCCTCCTTGTCAATCTTCTTCAACTCTTCCTCGCTGGCAACCTCCCAGTCCAGAATCTTCTGCTTCAGTCCGGCAATAGGGTCGTTGGTCGAGCGCATGCGCTGAATCTCCTCACGGGTACGGTAGGTGGTGCCGGGGTCGGACATGGAGTGACCACCGTAACGGTAGGTGACGTACTCAAGGACCATGGGGCCCTTGTCGGCAGAAGTCCACTCCTTGCCGTACTTGACGGCAGCCTTGACAGCCAGGACGTCCATGCCGTTAACCTTGAGACCAGGGATGTACTGTCCGCGCTTGTAATAGTCGGTCAAAGCCGAAGAGCGGGCAGCGGAGGTACCCATGCCATACTTGTTGTCTAGAGTCCGTCAGTCAGCACGCGCCGCCCCCTATCGCTGAATCGGCAGAAATGGAACTTACTCTCACAGCCAAACAGAGCAGGCAGGTTCCACAGCTTGGCCATGTTGAAGGCCTCAAAGACCTGGCCCTGGTTGCTGGCACCGTCACCGTACAGGATGATGGTGGCGTTCTTGTTCTCGTTGTACCTGTGCGCGAAAGCCAGACCAGCACCGACAGGGACCTGAGCACCGACGATACCGTTGCCGCCGTAGAAGCCCTTGGAGAACATGTGCATGGAGCCACCCTTGCCGTAGGCAATGCCCTCGCGGCGGCCAAGAAGCTCTCCGATGATGGACCTGACAGTGCCGCCGCGCATCATGGCGAAACCGTGGCATCGGTAGGCGGTGATGAGGTCGTCCTGCTTCGTGATAGCGTGCTCAATGCCCACGGCGACGGCCTCCTGTCCAGTCGACAAGTGGCAGAAACCACGGATCTTCTTCTCCTTGTACAGACGATCGGCCGCCATCTCCATCTGCCTGCGGGATTATCAGCAACTCTGGGCCAAACAGCAAACTCGGCCGCCATTGGTCTCGTACCTGATGCTGACCATATCGTAGTACATCTGCTTGAGCTCCTTCTTCGTCACATCGATGGTGTAGTTCGGCGGGTCCAGCTCGTACGTCTCGAAGCTCTCGTCGCTCAGGGTGACCTTGAAGTGCTCATCCTCGGACTGCGCCGGAAGCCGTCAGCAACGATTCGCAGAGCCGCAAACAGCCCATTGCACACCACAGCAAGCGCTGTGAGCACCCATTGCTGTGCACTGGAGAAAACACCGCAGGAAACTCACCTCAGGGACGGAGTTGTGGAGGGACGCAGACGCAGCGTCCGTCGTGACGAACCGAGTAGCAGCGGCAATGGGCGCAGCCCGGGGCCTGGCGCGCAGAGGCACCGCCCTGGGGACTCGGAGAGCTCTGGAGAACATCGCGGGGCCTGGAGATGCCTCTGGTCAATTGAGTCGAGAAGTTGTCTGAGAGGGAACAGGTGCTCGTCTCGACGGACGCGGAGCTCCGAAATTTCGCAGGTGTTGAGCCGTTGAGCTCAGCGTCGGACGGCGCTAGTACTGAAACAGCCCTAGCGCTTAAACCACGTGATGCGACATCGGCCCTATAAAAGATGAGGTCTGGGATGCTTCAAGAACACTAGGAATGACCAGGCTTGCTAGGGTATGTTAATTACGGAGTCGAGCGCTCAAAATAAAGCACATCCGGGCACCAGTGTAATAGACACATGGCCACCCTTACTGCTTCGAAGATGACGAATCCCCAAGAGAGCTTTATTTCTGGTAGTATCGTCGCTACGGATAGCTACACCACCGAATACGCTAGCTCTTACTTACACAGGTCCATATCATGGTATTATTGCTACCAATGGTGTGACCTGCCCATCGTAGCCTGCAGGCCCAACACCTGGCTGGCCTCTCAGACTCCATGTCTGTTCCATACCCGAAAGCCTCACTCAACCTCTCCCTATCCCCATGCTTTGATGCGTGATGCAATATTCCCTTCTTGCTATGCTCGCCCAAATAAAGTCGCAACGCCGTTAACATGCTTCCCGCAGATCCACGCCGCGTTCTATAACCTGAAGCGCGCGTCAAGTACATAATACCAGAGTGACGAGTCGACGGCTGGCCGGAGCAGCGCGAGCTCGTCTGTTGTTGAAATCACATTAATTTTGATAGTGCCCCCACGAAGTCGGTCCACTAGGCCGCGGGCGTGCTCTGCGCACCTGTGGCCGGCCCGCAAGTTGGCGTCGTCTAATCATGGAAAAAAAGTTTTGTTGCCGCCTTGCAACGGAGCCGTCGATGGGCCAGCATCCTGCATGTCGATGTCTTGCGTTGACATGTCCCGACTGGAGCTCGCTGTCACTGGGTCGCCGGCTCGGTAATCCAGAGCCATGGCGCTCAGAGGTCGATTAGGGTTTTCTTCAATGACGCGCTGTTGAAGCGAGAGAGGGCGGTCGTAGAGCATCTCCTCGGGTGGAGAAAACGACCAAACCTGCGCCCATTAGTCCTCAACGCTCCATGCCGTGCAATGGGGAGCATACCTCCATCACGGTCCGGCCGTGTCTAAGTGCCAGCGCAACGCATTTCTCCTCTTCAAACGCCACCCGCCATACCGCTTCGCTTTGTGCGATCAGCTCTCGAACGAGGTGGCCGGTCTTCAAATCCCAAATCTTGACCCGACCGTCGCTACCACCACTGACGACACGAGTGTCATCGAACTGCAAACTGGTGACGCTGTTGTCATGGGCGGCCAGCCGATGGATCGGGCACATCTTCTCCAGTGACCACACCCGGACGGAACCATCGGATCCTCCAGTAACCAAGGTATCTCCCCGCATCTGCAGCTGGCCAACAAGTGAAGTGTGGCCCTGGAGAATGGCGAGGCACTCTCTGAGCTATAGTCAGTGAACTGGCCCTAAAATGGGCTAAATGCAGTGGCGACTTACCCAGAGGTAGGATCCCAGACCCTGACATTCGTATCCAGACTACCCGTGACCACTCTCTTGCCGTCGAAAGCGATGGCATAAATTTGGCTGAAGTGGCCTTGCAAGGTCTGGAGACAGCGGCCCTCCGAGATGCTCCACACGCGAGCAAAGGTGTCATAGCTACCGGAAACGACGATGTCCCCCTTGATCTCAAGACATCGCACGCTCGACTGGTGTCCAACGAGCACGTTCCTGCAGAGGCCCGTCCGAATGTCCCAGATGCGGAGAGTCGTATCTCGAGACCCAGAAATGGCAGTGTTCGCGTCCGCCATCTTGAGGCATCGGACAGTCGATGTATGCCCCCGAAGCGTGTGCAGGCATGCCCTGCGCATGTGTTAGTCTCTTGGTGAAGCCAGGGATGGAAGCTGACCTACCCTGTCCTCAGATCCCACACACGCACGTCGCGGTCGCAGCCACCGCTGACCATGGTGTCCTCCCACGGAATCATGGCCCAGACTCCCATTATATGCCCCTGCAATATCCGCTGCCCGTCGCCCTTGGTGTCGAAGACGTGGATCTTGGCATTATCCAGAGCCACGATGATGTACTTTGGGGTCAGGTGCAAGCTGGTGACGACACCGCCTTCTTGCGTGATGTTCCTGTGCACGCTCGTTCCGCCAGACCGCCAAGCAGCCTCCACGAGATACCGTTGCTTGAAGTGAGACTTGTATGATCGCAGCTTGGGCCTCCCTGCGGTGCCGTCAAAACTCCGCGACACTGAAGCGTGGCCCGACATTGAGAATGTACCAGGGAAGCTACTACTGGTAGTCATTTCAGTGTCAGGGCTGCCCACGGCGTGGGCCGTCGATCTCATCGGAAGTATAGGGGATCGAGCGTTGACTTCTGATAGCCGCCGGCCGTAGTCGTGCTTGACGCAGAGATTCTTCCACGTCATATCGTCGCTGAGGAGGTCTCGCCATCTCTTGGAGACTTGCGATGCGCGGGCTAGGACTTTCGGGTCGTCGATGAATGACAATATCTGAGGAAGCTGTCAGCGAATGTGCCTGGAGAATCGTGTCCGAACGGATCCTCTCACCCTTAAGCAAAGCTCGTCTGGTAGGCTGGTGAACGGGTCTTTCTTCAGCAGGGGGCTGACAAATTGGTGAACAAAGCTCAGCTGCTGACTGGTACACAGGTTGAGCAGATCGGCCAGGACCCTCGTCCGTTGCGGCCCGGAGCAATTCTTGAAGTGCTGTCGGACCTTGGAAAGGAAGAAGTCCTCGTCGTCGGCGGCATCGCTCCAGTCCGGCTGGCAGTGGGCAGGACCGGGAGAAGCAGCAGGCGTCGGCGGCGGCGGAGGGGAGCCCGTCAGCTGCTGGTCAAATTCGGCAGCCGGCGTGGGCATGCTCGGGGTCGGCGGCCCCCGCATCTGTCGCTGCTGTTGGGGCAGCTTCTCTATGCGTTGGTGCATGACGGCGTTTGCGGTGTTGAGGGCGAGCTCCTCGCTCAGAATGCTTCCCCTCCGCTGGGAGAAGCCCATGGGTCGGTCGTAGCCGGCCATGACGTCGAGTATCGCCTCGCCGTGCTGGGTCTGCCGCGGGCTTTGTGAGGGAGTGCTTGGACGCGGCTAGGACTCGTCGGCGATGCTCGCGGCGTCGTTGGAGACGGTGTCGTTGGAGACGGTGGCGAGGGAAAGGCGCCTGCTGCAGCCCAGTGCGGGTCACATCAGCTCTTGTACAGTCTCATCAGGAAGCACCTGCGCGTAGCCTGGATCAAGGGAGGAGGCAGACGGGCAATGCTAGGTAGGGTATTGAGGGAGGTTTGTGGTTTCTTGGGCCAGAGGGAAGCAGGACGTAGACGAGGATTGAGGGGGGCGCTAACGGAAAAGCATACCTGTAGCCGCAAATGGCATGGGACGGGCACGACCAGGACAGTGGAGGCCGGCCAGGCCCAACCAAGCACGACGCTTTTGGAGCAAACCAAACCAACGCTAAAGGGCTAGAAAAGGAGAGCGAAAGAGGACCCAGGCGGTTCAATATTCCTTTGCTGGTTGCCGCGAGGCTCCCTGGTGGTCGGGGACGAAGCGGGCCGGTGATTGGCGACGCCCAGAGTGAAGGGATGGATGCCAGATTGACTTTCGGTCGGTCAGATGAAAGGAGTCCCTCGTCCTCGGGAGCCCAACCGCGCAGGCAGGACGGACTGGGCGGATGGGGGCTGCTTCGGTTCGGATTGCCGCTGCCGGGGGAGAGGAGGATGAAGCGGCGCGGGCCCAGACCGAGGAGGAAGAGGCGGAAGAGGACGCGAGGCGTGGTCGAGGCGAAATGCGCTGGACGGGTGGCAGTTGAGATGAGCGAGGCGAAGTGGGAGACGGACGGAGGCGAGAAGGAGCCTTGGGAGCCCACCTAGGAGCTGGGGGCGGCGCGGTAGTGGGACGCCTAGCAGCTGTGCCTAGTAGGTATGCAGCGGGCTGGCACCACCACGTCTCGCCCCAGGCCCGTGGTGGTCCTCCACTGTTTCGCGGCGGTGGCTGGGCTGGCAGCGGGCATCGGTGGCCCCTGAGCGATCCCCGCCGTGGGCGCCCAGGTTGGGGCCGCCCTGAGGCTGCGAATCAAACCTGCAGCAAGGTCGGGGCCTGTGAATCAGGCCCTGTGAGGCCCTCGGTTGAGCGGTGAGGCACGTCGAGCCAGCCGCATGTACATGTTGATCGAGCCGGCCGCGCTGCCGAGCACCGGGCTGAGGTGCACATAAGCGCCGTCCCCTACCGAGGTAGGTACCTTGCACTCCAGCAGCGACGCTCCCAAGCGGCGGCTATATTGCGGGACCTGGCGATTCTCGCTGCTCAGGGCTCAAGAGGCGAGAGAAGGCGTACTTGTAGACGCCTCTATCGCCTTGGATCTGCGTACAAGCGCGACCTGGGCCGGCCCTCGGTCTGGCATGCCGTTGCACTTACAGCGAGGCAGAATCCCTGCCGATGTGACTGACTGACATGTACATACTTCGTACTACGTCGTACACCCGGGTTGCTGCCGTCATCCTCGCATGGCTTTCGTCAACGATCGATATTACTGCCGGCACTGTTATTGGAAGCGTATGGACGTAGGGACTACGGACTACTTCGCACATGTGTACCGTCCAGCATGTGCTTCGCGTCGTCGCGAGGGACCTCGAGCCGTTCTCCAACACGCAGACCGCAGCCACCATCCGGCCGGCGTCTCACCACTTTTTGCTTCTTGCCACGGACTACGGAGTACTGACTGTTCGACTCTTCGCCGCGGGAGGACGACCCTGGCGCCCAGCCTCACCCCTTCAGCACGGGGCGCATCGCGGAGAAGCCGTCCAGCCTCATGATGGCCTCTGGGAGGTGTGCGGCGCTCGGGTACCCGTCCGCATCTGGACCCCCCAGGAGCGTATCCTCGGCAGCTTCAGCATGCATGTGTGTAGGTATGCATTGCATCTGCCACTTCGACCTGCTCGCAGACAGGGTGACATTACCCATCCAGCTGACTATCGATCACGCCCTCATCTTACGAGGCCCATCCGGCCCATCCCCCCAAATGTCTCAGTCTGCACCATCAGACGGGCCTTGGGCACACTTACTAAGGGGTCTAAGAATCGACCACATTCCCCGTGAGTGTGTGCATCCTATCCGTACCTCCGTATTCCCAAACGGCATGTCATCCACCCTGTCATATAAATAACAGCTAGAAAAGTCGATAAAACGACCGGCCCGCTTCCTTTCATGCAAACTCTCATGCACCTTCCCGCCCCTCCGGCCACTTCTGCCGTCTGGTGACCATATTACACAGGGCTCTCGGCTTTAGGAGCCAACTTACATCCATCTGCGATAGTGGCAGGAATCCCTCGGGTGTCGAGCAACAGCGTGGGAACCTACAGATGCCGTAGACAAGAGCCATGGAGCGAGTGATCTGCTGTCCCTGTCGGCTTGGCGCATAGGGCGACGGTGGGGATGCATGGGCCCTGAATTTGAAACGCTCGTTTGCGCTGCACGATCAAGAGTTCGTGCGAGGAGCTTGTTCCCATTCAGCAGCTCGTGAATGTCCAGCTCCAGGTTTACTAAAATAGAAAAAGGCTTTCTTGGAAAACAGTCCACAGCGCTGCCATTTCTGTATTGGTACAATCCCCGCTTTTCGTACTTCGTACAGATGCCAGGTATAAGTCGTCATCGGAGTCCGTACATAGTCGCTGGTGCCCATGCCAGTCGCGCCAGTATATATTGTACCCCCGCCCACATGACACCTTTCTTTCCTCCAACGCAGGAAGAATAACATGGAGGACAGAGACATTTCGTTTCAATGGTGATGCCCGAATTGCGTGAGCAGAGGCAGAAACATGCCCGCCACCGTGGCCAGCGTATCGCGCATCTGAGGACCCCTTGGCTTCCGCTGGTTGGCAGAGCCTCCCTCCGCATAGCCATTGGATCCCGAGCCGTGGTCATGGCTGTGTGCTCCCCCGTCCTCCTGCATCGCATGCATGGCGACATATCTGTATCCTGATCAGCACATCGATCTGGAAGAGTCAAAGTCCCGTAGGACCCCCGTAGGACGAGACTTACAAGAACGTCCCGCCAGAAAAGAGCAGCAACATGCCCGTCCACCACTGCCCCGTCTCGCCCTCCATGTGATCGCCGCCTAGCAGGGTGATTAAGAGCCACGTTGAGAGAGCACCCACCGGCGCTGCGAGGCTGAAGACGATCAAGTGGCCCCGTGCCGCCCGCTTCGACAGCCCCTGCCTGAGGAGCACAGACGTCAGCCCAAAGGCGGCCGGGGCCTTGTGAATCATGATGGCGACGAAAATGATGAGCCCCAGCTTCATGTTCGACGTCGTCGACGATGCGCCCATGGCAATGCCGTCGGCCGCCGCGTGAATCACGAGCCCAACCGTCGTCGCGAGGCTGCGGGCGCTCCTGGGTGTCGGTGTCAGCGACCCCAGGAAGCCGTCCGCCTCTTCGTCCACAGACTCCCGGGCAGCCTCGCCTCCCAGGTTATCGAGGCTAAAATGGGTCGTCTCGGGGGTGGATTGGAAGGTATCTGTGGCGTGTCTGGGCAGCCTGTCGATGAGGAACATGAGGACAAACCCCGCCACCATGGAGAAGCCAACCTCAAAAGCCGGTATCTCGGCATGCCCTTCTTCTTCGTGTCCGTGCTTGTCTTTGTCTTCTGTTGGCTTCTCTGGCGCTGGCGCTGGCGGACCCGCAGGCGTGTCTGCAGCCGGCTCGTCCTCCCTCCTCCCCAAGGACCCGGGCCATGTTGGAGGGACGACAATTCCAGACAGGACTGCGTCCGCGTCTTCGCCGTAAGTGCTGTCTCGCAAATAGATACTGGCCACCGGAACGGACTCGATGATGGCTCGCTCTGCGATCGCAAACTTCCACGGGGCTCTTCGCGCTAAGCTCCGCGCCTTGTGGGCATGCGACGACGCCGTTGTCGAGGCGGCCTCTATGCCCTCCGGTATGATGACGATAAGTGATGTCCCTACCAGCACGCCGACACCGATGCTCGATATCAGACGTAGTTGTGATTGCGACAGCGTCAGGGACAACGGAAGCACGCCGGCGAGGAACGAACTATGGTACAGTCAGCGCATTCAGACCCCAGCCTGTTGCGGGAATCCTTACGCCAATGCCATGATGGCCTGGAGGAGAGTTTTGTTAGCCTAGGACGCACATGCGCAAAGCAATTCGGGCCAAACGCACGCATAATGCTAGAAGCAAGAATATGGCAGCCATGATGGGAGCTTCGAGGCCTAAGCCTCCAATATCCAGGCGCGCAAAAGGCCAGATACTCCGGACACGATAAGAAGCCGAGGTCGCTGGACGTTATACACACGACATGGCGCTCGCGGCGGCACCTCGGTCGGGTATCGTTCGCCGGCGTCGCGGGCTCTGGGGTTTCTGCGAGGGAGCAGCAAGAATGGGACGTCGATGGTCAGGAGACGCGTTTCCTTTGCGAAACGTGGAAGAAAATCGATTGGCTTGCGATTGGATTCCAGCACTGTCCCGTCACCTACCTTAGGTACCTAGTCGCACACCCCTGTAAGGCCCTGTTCTGCCCCCACCATGTGTACTCATACCGCCAAGCCACACACGTGCTCGCAACTCTTTCACAACATCACCAAGTGTTGCGCCAAGTTCTCAACAGAACCCATCAAGGTGCTTTGGCGCATCGGCTGATACGTTATTGGCTCATACGGCGTCTCGTTCTGCCCATCTACAATATCGGAGCACAGGACATCATCGCACGATCGATCTCGGCCCAAGGCGTTCGAGTGCTTCTTGGCGGGGCCGCAGCTGTTGCCACGCTGTTTGCTTGAACAACTGCATCTCCCGCTCTGCCACTCCGAACATGGTGTTTCCACCATGAACGACTCGTGTCCGTCCCCAAAGAGGCGTCATATCCTGTCGTCGATTAACCCCGACGGACCCGTCGAGCCACGACGCAGACGGAGGAGCAGGAGCAGGAGCGGGAGCAGAGACGACGACAAGCGGGAGCGGGAGCGGCCTGCAAAGACACGGCCAGCGCCGCCCGCAGAAAGCCAGGCCGAAGATGACAGCACAGATCCGCTGCGGCCGAGGACTACGCGCCTAAAGCTCAAGAAACACAGACCCCGCCGACGCTCTCGATCTCGGTCTCCCTCCCCAACGCGTGACGATGACAGGGACGAATCCTTCCCCCATAGCACCGGCGGCCGCCATCGCCGTCGCCACGGCCGTCGACGCTACAGGTCTCCGACTCCGCCCAACATCCATGAGCCTCCACCCCTCGACCCAGATGCCGCTTTCCGAGAGTCACTGTTCGACGCCATGGCGGACGACGAAGCGGCATCATACTGGGAGCATGTCTACGGCCAGCCCATACACGTCTACCCCAAGGAAAAGGCCGGCCCAGAGGGCGAGCTGGAGCGCATGACGGACGAGGAGTACGCGGCCTACGTGCGGCAGAGGATGTTTGAAAAGACCCATGCGGGGCTCATCGAAGAGAAGGCAAGGCGCGAGGAACGCAGGAAACAAAAGGAAGCAGAGGACCGAGAGAGGCGCAAGATGCAAGACGAGCATCAACGGCGAAGCCGCAAGCTGCAGGAGGACATGGAGCGAAGCCTGCGCCGCGGCGAGCAGCGCAGGCAGCGCAAGGGCTGGAGCGAATTATGGGAGACTTACACCAAGTCCTGGGCGGCGTGGGACGGTGACCTGGCGACACTGCCATGGCCAATCAAGGAAGGCGGACGCAAGAACATCAACGAAGAGGACGTACGGACATTCTTCGTGCAGGGACTGGACCTGGAGGCGATCGGGGAGTCGGCGTTTGTCGCCAGGCTCAAGGAAGAGCGCGTGCGCTGGCACCCGGACAAGATCCAGCAGCGGCTCGGCGGCAGGGTGGGCGATGAGGTCATGAGGGACGTGACGGCGATATTCCAGATCATCGACCGGCTCTGGGGCGAAAGCCGGACCAACACGGCCTAGGAGGCTTGGCATACGTTTACGGTTGCACGACATGCGGCGCGGTTTAGATACCCAGCGATGGCTTCACAATGGCTTGATTTCAGATTTCAGATCCACGAAGATTGTCAGGTGGAACTTGTGCGTGACGATGATGGCATGTTATTCATTGAGATCAAGTAACGCCGCCCCCAGTAGCGATGCTACTCCATCTATCCCAACCCGCGCGTCGTCCGCAGCAGTAGTCCGTGATGTCATGCAGCACGGTTCCCTAACATACCAGCCGAGACGCCGCAGGTCTGTGGCAGTCGAAGCCTCCCTGTCGTTTCCCACACATTAAAGGGTACTGTAATCCTCCGTGTCTTCCCTCACCCCTCTCGGGCACCCGCTTCTCACGGAAACGGGTCTACATGTTGGCGAACAGGGCGGCGCCGCCCATCAAGGCGCCGACGGCCACGGCAGCCGTGGGCGCCGGGCCGTACGCGCCGCCGGTGCTGGTGGCGGCGGCGCCGAGCTCGCTCGTGGCCTTGGCGATGCTCTGGGAGATCCTGCTGAGCTCGGCGCTGGCGCTGCTGCGGCGGGCCGAGTCGGTCTCGGTGGCGACGTAGTTGCTGATGCTCGAGACGCGGGCGCCGGCCTCGCTGGTGATGCGGGCCACGTCGGAGCTGATCTTGTCGAGCGCGGAGCCGATGTCGCCCGTGTGGCTGGCGATGAAGGCCGAGACGTCGCTGCCGACCTTGCTGGCGATGGACTCGCCGTTGGAGAAGACGCCGCCGGCCGTCGCCTGCGCGCCCGCGACGAAGGTCGAGGCGTGGGAGATGGCGCCGTTGACAAAGGTCGACGCGTCCTCCAAGATGTCGGGCTGGGGCTCGGGGGCGGCCTGGGGGGCGCGGCGCGGTTAGCTACCGATCTGGCAAACGGGCGGCGGGGGGCACCGGGCGAGGACGAACCTGGACGGCGGCGGCGAGGGCGACGACGGCGAGGTTGGCGAACTTCATGTCTGCGGCGGCGGCGGTGTTATCGGATGGCGGACGTGGTGAGTGCGGTGGGTGGATAGAAGCTGGACAGAGACGTGCAGTTGTGAAGCTATATCAGAGAGTAGAGAGAGGGTAAGAGGAAAAGTCCAGTCTCTCTGGGAACGCCGTGGTTTATATGCCTGTGCCGGGTCGCACGGGGGGAGCTGGACGACGGCTCTCGTCACCTCGCCGCCCATCTCCAGCAGCGCCATCCCGACCATCCAAGCCTGCTCGGGCCACGCGCGAGCATCGCAATCTCCACGGCCCACACCCAGCGTCAGGATGCAGACAACAGAGACAGCGGGAGGGGAGCCGTTCGGGTGGAGCCACGCCGAAAGCAGGGATATCGCAGCGCCCGCGCGCGCGCCCCATCCCTGCGGCTGGGAAGTCAAAACGGGAACCCTCGAGCCATCGCGGCGGCGCGCCTCGGCGGGCGGGAAGATTCAAGCCCGCGCAGCCAGTCTTGCCAGTGTGGGAGGCCGATGTTGGGGGAGCGCGGTCGTTGGTGGTGGAGGGTGCTGCTGCGCTGAGCCTCCCGCCACGGCGGCGCGCGTTGCGTCATGGTGGAGCGCCAGGTCAGTCCCGTTGCGGGAGACGGCCAGCGTCTGTTTCCTGCTTGTAGGCACGCAGCCTGTTGCTTGATAGGATGCATACCTAGGTAGTCAGACAGACAGACACCAGACGGTGGACTCGCCACGCCTGTGCGCGTGTATGTCCATGTCTCGCCCGCGAGAGGAGGCGAACTGCTTGGCAACGTGCGCCATCCGGATCTCCCCTCCCAAACCCGCGGCGCCACAGCGCAGACGCCGCCAGATGAGCGCTGCAAGCCGCCCGTCGGCTCCGACTGTTGAACATACCTACGTGCCGATCCCAGCCCACCCCTGCGCCCTCGTCGGGGAACAGCAAAGGCTGCATGCGGGGCGCTGATGGAGGGTTCGAAAAGCCCAGCTGAGGAAACAAGCTTCAACGCGCCGCGCAGCTACGAGTGCGGCAAGCCGAGCCTCGCTTCCAGTTGACCGCGGGGATGGCAACCGGCCCTCGCGAGACAAGACGCCGAGATCAATCAGAGTCATCAAAACGCTGCTTGTTTAATAAACGCTGCGCGGAGAGACATCCAGACGCCGGCTATCTGCAGGGCATCCAGCACACACCCAAGCCGAGCGACCAACGTGCGACGCTTCTCAGTTATCCCCGTAGTCCACCAGTTCCATCGTCGTCAGCTCGCGTCACGCCGCAGCCTTGCGGGCTCGCCCCTCGTATGCAAGCCGCATGGATGACGGCACCAACAGCATCGGTCCCCTCAGCCCCACGTCATGCCTTTGCGTGTGAAGCCTGGCAGCACGTCCCAGCCGGAGTCGTGGTGCTACGTAGTCGTGCTTCGTACTTCGTTGTAACGTACACGGTATTCTAATAATGGAAATTCCTCACCTCCGCCGGGCCTATACCTCCTGGTACGGCGAGATGCCCTTCTTGAGCTCCGCCACGATCTCGGCCGCCTCGTCTGCGCCTCGACACTCAAAGTCGTACCGCTTGCTCTCCGTGGCTCTGTAGATGACAAGCTATTTTTGGGTCGCCGAGTCAGCCCGGGCCTGTCCGCCAGACAGACACGCGTCCACACCCATGGTCGCGGTTCGGGGAGAAACGAAAGAGGGCATACCTTGACGTTCGTAGGGTGTTTCCGCGGCACCTTACACCCGATCACGTTGCTAAAGTGAACCGTCGTCGTCTTGCCTCCGCCGTCGTGGACCGCCTTGCCCCCCGACGCCGGCACGATGTGGATGTACTCGCCGTCAATCACCAGGATCCGCTCGCTCATGCCCACGATGCGCATCGGCTGCTTGCGCCACACCGTGTACTTCTTGTAGTTGGCGTTGCCCAGCTCGTCCTGCTTCGGCGTCTCCCGCGCCAGCGGGTGCTGGCCGAGCATCGGGCCCTTCTTGTAGCCCCGCCGCTGCGCCATGCCCTGGCTGTCTGCCAGCGGCATCATCTTGGGCGACGCGCTGCTCGGCGAGCCCGTCATGCTCAGCGGGCCGTCCGTGGCGAACCGTCTCCGATAGAGCTCCAGGTCCGACACGTTGCCGATCGACTGCACCGGCCGGTCGATCATGACCACGGCCCCGGAGCCGGGCAGCTTGAGCACGTGGTTCGCCTTGTCGAGCTGCCTCTTGCGGCACACCAGATCCAGCACCTCGGCCAGGTACGTGTCCGTCGTCACGTCCACCGTCACCATCTGCCCGGGTGCGACGTCGGCCGACATGATGTGGATGCGCAGCAGCTTCTGCTGGCCGCGCGCCGTGTTGGGTGCCGCAACGGGCGCCTGCGGCGTGTCGGCGAGCGGCGTGTTCGACCGATACGTCGTCGTGACTATGGGGTTATGGCGTGGGCGGGCCTCGCTCGCCATCGGGTTCAGCGATGGTGCGGGCGTGTTCCTTGGCGTCATGTCGTCGTCTCGGCCGCCGGTTGGGATGGGCAACTGCGATGACTGTTGCCGCTCCTCCTCCTCCTCCTCGCCACCACCGTCTTCCTGCGGAGTCAACGCCGTGTTCTCCTCGAACTCTTCATCAGTGGCTGGCACCAGGGCAAAGTCGTCAAACGCTTTGGAATTGGACCGTAGTCTACCCCCGCCTCTCGCGCCAGCATTGTTGACCGTCGCAAAGGCCGAGAGCGGCCTCGTTCTCTCAAAGGGCGGAAAGTCGTCGTCGACTTCACCGCCTTCCTCCACCATCCTGAGAGTCCACCAGTTGATGTTGAACTTCTTGGGGGGGATCTGCGGCTCCCGCTTCTCCTCGTTGTACCGGTACAGGCTCAGCCCGATCAGGTCGGCCACCGTGACCACGCGCTCCGCGCCCTGGCCATCCTGGACTCGCGGTCGAATGAGCACCTCAAAGGCCTTGCCCGGCGTCTTGGAGAAGGGGGCGTAGATGCGGACGTTGATGGACCCTTGGGTTCCCTGGCCGCTGAAATGAGCAAACTTCTGGAAGGGCACCGAAGACTTGTGCTGCTCGGCCTTGAACGCGACAGAGAGCAAGCTCTGGGGCTGGACCATGCTGAGGGGACGGATCGTGCTCATCGGGCGAGGCGGCGGCAGTGCTTGCAGGATCATCGGTTTCGCGGGCGCGTGCGACTTTCGGATTGTAGACTGCCTCGTAAAGTTCCTCGGCGGCGTACCAACCACTGCCTGCGTCGGCGATGCGTTGATGGGGTTCTCCACGCCGTCCAGGATCGATGCAGAGTCGATGCTCCCCACGTAGTCTCCCGAGATATCCGAGGCCTCGTCGGAATCGTCTTCTTCCTCTTCGGCCAGCAGGGTCGTGTCGGCTCTGCCGAGGCCCGGCGTGGGTTCTTCGTTGATCCTCTCCTGCAGCCTCAGTGCCCTCGCTGCGGCGCGGGCCGCCTCTCGGTGCCGGTGGGCTGCAGGGACGTCGAACTCGTTCTCCGACGATATCTCACTGCTAGTGACGGTATCGCGACGTGACCGGCGTTCCCTGACAGTCTCCAAAGCCGACTGTGATCCCCGGCGCGGGGCCCGCGGCGACGTCTGCTGTTGTTGCCTCAGCTGCGAGGCCTGGATGGGCGAGGATCCAGCGCGCTGCCGCACGGGCATCTTGGAGAACTTGATCTGCAGGGCGGCTCGCTGCTCGCTCTCGTCGTCGCTCTCGTCGCTGAGATCGCTGCTGTCGTCCTCCTCCATCTGCTCCCGGCGCCTGCGCCTCTTAGTGGCCATCCCGGGGCCCATGGTGTCGGCACCGCCGCCCGTGAGCATGCCGCCGTCGTCGTCCCCATCCTCCAGAGTCAGGCCGACCTGTCGCGGGGCCTGAAAGTACTCGGAGGCGACGGCCGTGGGGATCGGAGGGGAGTGCGTCCGCTTGGTGTGCGATGAGTTGGGGCGCCATCCCGCGGCCTTGAAGGCTGCCGAGTTGAGGAAGCTGTCGTTTACGGTAAGCAGCCGCTCGCCCACGCCGTCGGCGATCTCGTTGAGATAGCTCGTGCGCAGCTGATACGATACAAGCCTGTACGCGAATCGAATGTCAGTTGACCCCTCGGTCGCGTCGTCTTCGCCGGGTGCTCTTACTCGTCCAGCTGAATGACTGACATGGCGACAAAGGGAATATGAGACGGTGACTGTCTGTCGCCGCGCCCCTCTACATGTCTGCAAATCGTGCGCGAACTGGCATGTAAGTTGGGTGTCTGAGGATGGAGTGAGGTGGGCAACAGCGGAGTGGAACGAAGGAAGGGGTCTGGTTAGCGCGACCCCCAGATGGAGCCCGTGCACGGTCCACTTGCCAGAGACCGAAGACGTCAACCTGAAGTTGCACGTGCAGACGCAGATTCAGACTCACTCAGGATTGCACAGATCGCAGCCATGAGCCTCGTCAACTACTCCGACTCCGAGTCCTCGGGCTCCGACCGCGAGGCGCCTCCCAACCCCCCCCAGAAGGCACCGCCGCCCAGCTCGAAGAAGCCGTTCCAGAAAGTCGTCGACCGCTCCAACCCGGGCAAAATCGTCGTCAGCCTCCCCCAAGCCGCGCCAGACAGCAAGGACGAGCAAGAGCCCCCCGCGAAGCGAGCTCGCACGACCAGCGGCGGCCTCTTCTCCGGCTTCAACTCGTTCCTCCCGGCGCCGAAGAATGCGGGCAGGGCGACGGCCGGCCCTGGCAGGTCGCGGCCGGGCGTGAACCTCAAGACGAGCGCGGCGCCGGGGTTCAGTCGCGAAGAGGGCGAGGGGGGCGAGGGGCGAGGCGAGGCATCGACGGGGGGGCTGAGCTTGCCTCCGCCGAAGAGACAGGCCGAACCGTCGATACCAGATGGCCAGAAGCCTGCGGAGGAGGTGAAGCTCGTTGGCAAGCCGCTGATGTTCAGGCCGTTGTCGGTCGCGAGGAATTCGAAAAAGAAGAGCTCCAGTCTCGGCAGGGCGAAACCGGCGACGACGACGACGACGGCATCGCCGAATAGCACCGCTCAAGCGCAGCAACCCCAAGCCTCAGCCCCGGCCCCGGCCCCGGTGCCCAAGAAGGCGTCCCTGTTCTCCATGCACACCGAAGAGCCCGCCGAGCCGACGACATCCACAAACCCCAGCGGCGCATACGAGCCTCTATTCGAAACCGGCGACCAGCCAGACGCCTCCTTGGACGAGTGGGCCCAATATGCCGCCCAAGCAGGCCCCGCGCCGACGGCCGCCCCCGCCGCCGAATCCCTCGACAGCATAGCCGACGACCTGAACCTCTCGGCCGCGGCGCGGCGCGAGCTCTTCGGCCGCGGCGGCGCCGGCCTCACGGCCAAGAAGGTGGTCAACTTCAACATGGACCGCGAGTACGAGCACAACGAGGCGATCCGCGCGGCCGGCGAGCAGCAGACGCACAACCCCGTGCGCGCCATCCAGGGCGGCAAGCACAGCCTGCAGCAGCTCGTGCAGAACGTGCACAACCAGCGCGAGGCGCTCGAGGAGAGCTTCGCCAAGGGGAAGACCAACCGCAAGGAGGCGTCGAGCCGGTACGGCTGGGCGTGATGATGGAGATGATACCCAGACTGTGTGTGTATGCTTGGCCTATATCGATGAATCAGATTGAAATGCTGTCGCTCGCTGGCCCCTATCTACAAGTATATCTGGATGGCCGCCCTAACCGCGTCACCGCAGACACAATAGTATCACACAGAAAAAGGCCACGGGCCAGTCTCAAAACGTCTCCACGGCCACCGTCCGCCCCCCCTGCAGGGCATTGTCCACCATCATGAACCCCCACTCGCCGCGCGTGATGGGCGATATGTCGTCGTAGCCGTTTGGCGTCACCGGCCCTGCGCCCCTGGAGCTCCGAGGCGGGCCGAGGACGCCGCCTGCGCTGAGCACCTGGTCGATGGACGAGCTGGGCCACGGGTCGAACCCCGTCGTCAGCCGCTCCCTGGGCCGCGCCGTGAGGTCGCCGTCGTCTTCCTCGCCGTCGTGCGGCGGCTCGTCGGCCAGCAGGGGCCTCGTCTCGAAGCTCGTCTGTAGCCTCAGGAACGGCCCCCGCGGCGAAGGCGGCTTGCTCGGCTCCGTGGTCGTCAGCGCAAGGCCAATCGTTTCGCTATCCAGCTCGTCGCCTCCAACGTCCTGAAAGGCATCGTCCCCCCGCGCCCACACCGTCGGCTCCGGCGTCAGCGGCGGCGGCGGAGGAGGTAGCACTCCCGAGATCGCGCCCGCGCCCTCCAGCCCGCCGTACGCCCTTCGGTACATGCGGTCCAGGTCCGCGACGGCGGCGCCGCTCACGCCGAGCCAGTCGTACGAGCGCAGCAGATCCGCCTTTGCGACCTTTGCGCCGCCGCCGGCGAGCACGAAGCGGCGCAGCTCGTCGACGGCATCCTCGAGGCGCAGCGGCGAGCGCGTCTTGGAGTAGCTCGACAGCGCGCTCTTGAGGCTGTACAGGCGGTCGAGGGACACGAGCGTCAGGCCCTCGCTGGAGAAGAGGACCTCGCCTTGCGCCACGGACCGGGTGAAGAGGTCGCCGGAGAGGCCGCAGTCGGCGGGGCTGGCGGCGGGGGATAGCCGAGGGCCGCTGCGCGCCGTGTCAGTCAGTACTGGCCCACCGGTCACATGAAGCATCGTCGGCGGTGCTCACCCGGTGCCGAACTTCTGCCCTGCTCTCGCAAACGTCGACGCCAGGGCCCTGCGCGCCCTGGGAGACAGGTCGGGCGCGTGGATGAGGCGCAGGCCGCACCCGCCCGGCGACGCGGGGCCCTGGCGGTCGGTGCTCGCCGACGACGCCGTGCAGGGCGGCCGCGGCC
>JALHCA010000645.1:0-17314 GCA_024340505.1 Tolypocladium nubicola | reverse complement strand
AAAAAAAAAAAAAGGCCAGCAAAGTGTGATGTCATGCGATGCCATGTGATGCCACGCTGTGGGTGCCTCTATATACTTCCCCGGCCCGCTTACACCTCGCGTCAGGAGTAGTCGGTCCTCGAACACCAGTCTCAGAGGCCTCGAGCACCGGACTCAAAAGTCCTCAAAGTACCGGTCGTACTGCCGGGCCATCTCGGGCGTGTAGTCGGCGCGCTTGCCATCGTCCTCGGGGTACGTGTCGAAGCACTGGGCGTCGCCGGCATAGCGGACGGGGGGCGCGATGGGGCCCGGGCGGCGGCGAGCCAGGACGTCGTCCCAGTCGATGCCGCGGAAGAAGGGGTGGGCCTTGACGCGGGCCGCGCCGCCGCTGATATTGCCGAGGCGGCGGGAGCGGTCGACGGTGCAGAGGGAGCGGATGAGGTCCTTGGCCTCGTCCGAGATGGGCGGGTCGTAGGGGAACGCGACGGGTTTCTCGACGATCCTGACGGGCGTTAGCAGAGCTCGGGGCGTACGAGCACGGGAGAGAGGGGAGAGGCTCACTGCTTATAGATCTCGATGGGGTTCTGGTGCCAAAAGGGCGGGTAGCCCGTCAGGAACTCGTAGACGAGGATGCCCAGCGCCCACCAGTCGACGGCGGTGGTGTGGCCCTTGTTATGGATGACCTCCGGGGCCAGGTACTCGGGGGTGCCGCACAGGGTGTACGTCTCGGCGGGGCGGTCGTGGTGGTGGCGGCCGAGGCGCTTGGCGAAGCCGAAGTCGACGAGCTTGATGTGGCCGTCGCGGTCGAGCAGCAGGTTCTCGGGCTTGAGGTCGCGGTAGGCGACGCCGCCCTGCTGCTCGTGCAGGTACTCGAGGACCAGGACGATCTCGGCGGCGTAGAAGCGGGCGACGTGCTCGTCGAAGCGGCGCAGCTTGCGCAGGTAGCTGAAGAGCTCGCCGCCGGGGACGTAGTCGAGCAGCATGTAGAGCGAGTCGCGGTCGGAGAAGGAGGCGAGCAGGTTGGTGATGAAGGGGTGGCCGGCGACGTCGGCGAGGACGCCGCGCTCGTGGCGCACGTGGTCGACCTGCTTGAGCCGGACGACCTCGGCCTTGCGCAGGATCTTGAGGGCGTAGACCTCGGGGTCCGGGTCGCGGTCGAGGGGCGTCGAGGCGGCGGCGGCGGGCCGGACGAGGCAGACGCGGGCAAAGGTGCCTGCGGGCTGGGTCAGCGCGGCGTCTTCACGGCACGGAGCGGAGCGTCATACCGGTGCCCAGCGTGCGCACGAGGGCGAAGTCGCCGAGCTCGAAGCTGCGCGTCGCCGGCGGGGGGTTGCCGTCCGGGCCGCCGTCGCCGGCGCGGGGAGACGGCGCGGACCCAGACGCCAGCGTCGTCATGGCCGGCTGCGAGTTCGCGACGGTCGCCGCCATGAAGTGAGGAGGTCGTCGCTGGCGGTCGCGGCCAGGGCTCTCGCGGGTTCGGGGGGGGGGGAATCCTGGGTCTTTCGATGCGGCTCGGTTTCAGGAGCGGTCCATGGCTCGGCCTGGCTTCCGGGTGGCCGGTATCGGTTCGTCCGTTGGTCGCGCCGAGGGCTGGGCTGGCGGGCAACTCGTCCTGCTACTGTAGGGCCAATTGGACCATGGCAGGGGGCGCGGGCGACGGGTGCGTGATGGCGGTCGCCGGCGCCGTCGTCGTCGGAGGTGATGCGGCGGGTACGCTGACGGGGGGAGGGCGCACGGGGGGATGGGAGGTGATGGGACGGATGGAGGTTCAGGTGAGACGAGACGGATTTGCGTGCGTGTAAGTGGTGGTGGAGCCGCCGCCGACGCCGCCGCTGGGGGGTCCATGACGCAACTGGCGGGTTGGTGTGCTCGGGCCCGCATGGCGCTGTGCGAGCTGGTCGTCGGGGTGCAGCTGAGCCTGGGACTCTCCATCTTGCATGTCTGGTTGCCTTTCATTCCCTCGGGGTTGCTCGATCAGGGTCACGTTTGCAGCCGGCCTGCGCTGGCATGCCGTGTCTGGCGGGCGAGGACCGCGGCCGCTGAGCTCGACCAGGCGACGCCGCGAACACCCCCGTCAACACCCCGTGAACACCCGCGACGCCTCCTCAGGTCGTGTTGTAGATCTCGCCGTGCTGTCCTCGTGGTCCCTGGTGTCGGCCAGCCCCGGAGGCCCCCGAGCCGTCTAGGGTAGGCGGAGGGACAGCTCGCTGCCCCTCCTCGAGCGGGCCGTTGCTAGCAGTGGAGGCGCAGACTGCGGAGGCATGTACAGATACGGAGTACCTTACTCGTATGCAGCCACCAGCGCTCCAGTTGTCTAGGTACGAGGTACCTGGGGTGTCATGCGCTGCGGCTCCAGGCACCTCGCCCTGGCTTGGCGCGTCAGCACTGGCCGCAGCTCCGGGTGCAGAGCAAGCCCCTACTAACCTCCATCCATCCACCATCCATCACCGCATCCATCCATCGACAACCACCACCTCCATCCAGACAACCTCGCATCGCTCGCGATACCGCCGTCTCCTCCGCCAATTGCCCGCCGCGCGCCTCCATCGTCGCTCCCGCTCCCGCTCCCGCTTCCCGGGACCCGCGGCCGCATCGCCCGCCTCGCCAAAACCCCCCCCTGCGTTGCACCCGCCATGCGGCGTCGCTGACCCGAGACGGACACCGATACCATGTTCTCCAACTTCACCAGCATCGTGCAGAGAGCCCAGCAGCTCATCGACCCGACCCAGGGCCTGAACCTCTCGAGCTCCGACCGCAACCCCTCCAAGGCCTCGCTCTTCCAGAGCCAGTTCCGCCTGCCCGCCTCCCAGACGCCCCTCTACGAGATCAACGCCGAGCTCACCATCCCGCCCTCCAACGCCACCCGCGGCGACAAGGACCAGGAGCGAGGATGGCACTACGCCGGCAAGCTGCACCTCTCCGACGCCTACATGTGCTTCTCCACCACGCCCACCAGCTTCGCCCAGTCGGCCAGCACCTCCACCTCGTCCGCCTTCACCGGCCAGACCCACGGCGCCGGACCGAGCGGCAATGGCTTCACCTTTCCGCTGTGTGCCATCCGGAGGGTCGAGCGGCTCAATAGCCAGAACTTTCAGGTATGAGGCCGGCGGGCATGATACGTGGGGCGGGATGACCTTGGTGCTGACCGCGGCCCAGTTTGCGCTCGCGATAACCACGTGGAACGGCCTGCTCGCGGACAGCCCCAAGGACGGAAGCAAAGATGCGAGAGACTTCAGGGAACAGCGGATTACGATACACCTCGCCGGCACCCGGCACGCTTGCGAGCGGTTCTGTGACGGCCTCAAGAGGGGCCTGAGGGCCGGCGTGGGCAACGTCGGCAGGCTACGCAAGGTCGTGGCCGAGTGCTACTCCGAACACCTTCTCCGGTCAGAGGAGAGGAAGAATGCGAATCCTCCCGACGCCGGCCTGGGCATGATCTTCCGATACCCTGGTGATCCGAAGAAGCTGCGAGACCGCGCAAAGATGCGGCTCTGGGCCGAGTACCTGCGGGACAACGGCCGGAACTTCACGTTGATACGCCAACCGACCTTTCACAAACTGATCCGCGTCGGTCTGCCCAACCGGCTGCGAGGAGAGATTTGGGAGCTCACATCTGGCTCCGGCTACCTGCGACTCGAGAACCCGACCCTGTATGCCGATACTCTGGCCAAGTTCGAGGGCCAGGAATCGCTCGCTATTGACGAGATCGAAAAGGACCTGAACCGAAGCTTGCCGGAGTACCCCGGCTTCCAGAGCGAAGACGGCATCGGCAGGCTGCGCCGGGTCCTGACTGCTTACAGCTGGGTCAACGCCGACGTCGGCTACTGCCAGGCCATGAACATCGTGGTGGCGGC
This sequence comes from Tolypocladium nubicola, assembly GCA_024340505.1. Classification (NCBI taxonomy): domain Eukaryota; kingdom Fungi; phylum Ascomycota; class Sordariomycetes; order Hypocreales; family Ophiocordycipitaceae; genus Tolypocladium; species Tolypocladium nubicola. The sequence continues at coordinate 13,481 of JALHCA010000645.1, read as the reverse complement.
CCTGCTCATCTACATGTCGGAATCCCAGGCCTTCTTCCTGCTCTCCGCCCTCTGCGATCGTCTGGTACCCGGCTACTACTCGACCACCATGTACGGCACGCTCTTGGACCAAAAGGTCTTTGAGTCCCTGGTCGAGAAGACGATGCCCATTCTCTGGGAGCATCTCGTCAAGAGTGACGTCCAGCTGTCGGTGGTGTCGCTGCCCTGGTTCCTCTCGCTTTACGTCAACTCGATGCCTCTCATCTTCGCCTTCCGCGTGCTGGATGTCTTCTTTGTCGAGGGCCCCAAGGTCCTGTTCCAGGTCGGCCTCGCCATCCTGCGGATAAACGGAGAGGAGCTCCTCGACGCGGCAGACGACGGGGCCTTCATCTCAGTCCTCAAGACGTACTTTTCCCGGCTCGACGAGTCTGCCCACCCCAAGTCGGAGAACCCGAAGCTGCGCGCCGTCACGCGATTCCAGGAGCTCATGGTCGTAGCCTTTAAAGAGTTCTCGGGCATCACGCACAGCAGCATCACGGAACTGCGGTTGAAGAAGAAGGATGCGGTTCTCAACAACATTGAGAGCTTCGCCAAGAGGACAGCCATCCGGAACCTGGGGCCCGACAGCAAGCTGCTCAGCGCCGACGAGCTGGGGGCGCTCTACGACCGGTTCTACAGCGTATTATACGAGCGGCAGCAACGGGATCATGTCATGCAGGAAGAGCAGCAGCGGAGAGCCAAGACGAGTAGGATGCGGGCTTCCGACATCTTCGCGTCCGGCTCCCAGAGCGAGGTTGAGAAGGGCCGCGTTGGTCTCGGCCCAAGCACCAGCCTCATGGACTACGACGCGTTCCGGGAGTTCCTGGCAAGCATGTCGAAATGGGCCATCTCCGACTCCCCAAACCACTCGAGGCGGGAAACGGGCGCCGACATGGACAAGTACGCAAAGTTCAACAGCGCCAGGAGAGCCCCCGACGTGATGTCGCCGTGGGGATCCGGTCCGGAGCCTGCCGAACACGACTTCTTGCAACGCCTGTACAAGAAATGGGACGTGGATGGCAACTCGGCCCTGACGCTGCAAAACGTCGTTACTGGGCTGGCCGGGATCAAGGGCAAGCGTGACATCATGGGCACAATAACGTACTTTTTCGAACTCTACGACGACAACGGCGACGGCAAGGTAGACCGCGAAGGGATTCTTCGGATATCGGAGGCCCTGCTGTTCCTGTCGAGACGTGGACTCGACGGCACCCTGAGCCCCAATGCCTCGAGCATGGCCTTGAATGGCGATGCTGGCAGTGCGAACGAGTCTCAGGACAGTCTTCCCACCGGGGTAACGACCAATGAGAGATTCCTGGGCAGCGTCAGCGCCTTCATTCGACGGTGCTTCGAGTATGCGGATCCAGACCACCCTCAGAACGGGGGCAACGACGACGAAGACCCGTCAACGACCCGGGATGAGGCGGCTGACCCGAGCGCGTTTGCGATTGGAGACGATGAAGACGAGGAGGACTTGCTGGGGCTCGAGTCGCCGTCTGGGTCCCCCTCGAAAGCGAACAAGGCCAAGGACGCGTCCGCGGCACGAGATGACGGTTCTTCGGGGGATGGCAAGGACACTTCTCGACGCAGGGTGTCCAAGGCAAAGTCGGAATCGGCCAACGCAGCCTTGGACCCGGCACATCCCCTTCACATCACGCTGCCGACGTTCAGAATGGTTGTCTTGGCCGACGAGCTTCTGGAACAGTTCTTTGAGTCGTCGTTCCCGTGTTCGTTCCACGTAATAAAGGGAGTGCAGCCGTTCGCCGCGGCACCTTCAAGCTCGCTGACGACGTTCTCGAGCCTAGGCTTCGGTGCGCGGCCGCCGGCCTCGACGCAGGCCGGCCCGCCAGGGGCCGGACGTGGGCTGCGAGGCGTGCTGGACAACATCGTCACGGACGGGATGCGAGTGGCAACTGAGGTGCGGAGACGGATGGAAGAAGCACAAAAGGAACTCGAGAAGAATGCCCTGCCGGGCCAGCGTCCAGACGAGGACGACGAGGACGACGACGACATTGGCGTAGCGGTGGGGGCGAGGAAGGGTCCTGGAGGCGCCAGCCAAGACATTGAACGACGGTCGGTGAAGAGCACAGACCGTGACCTGCTAGAGGGTCTGGACGCAGAGGCCGGAGCACCATCAAAGGACCAGGAGCAGAGCTTGATGGACATGGACTCCGGAGATGGGAAGCAGCGAGCCGAGGGTCCGGCCACGTCGGGGACCGGCGTGGTGGAGTTTGAGGGATGAGGACCGTGATGCGGGCGGGTATTTGTACGACTCGGAGGGCTATGGATGTGGCGGGTCTGTCTGGTTTGACGACGAGATGGTAGACGGCACTGAATCGAGGGCACGGCTCGAGGGCACGTCTCGAGGGTAGGGGTGCGTGACAGCGTGTACACTGGGTTCATGGGATCGATCGAGGGAGCTCGGCGTACGTGTGTTGGAGGACTGGCATCACTGGCGATGAGAGGAGTAGACGCCTGTTCAGAATGTGTCAGAGGTGGCTCGCTGCCGGGGTCGGCAAGGCATGTCCGGCGACAATGACAGCAATATATGAGCATTCCCAGCAGGCGCGGAGCCGCGTACTTGGTGCGGTCGGAGCGGGCATGTCACGTCACGAGGAGATGAGAGCAGCAGCGCAGCACACCATCATTTGCAGCCAAATGCTCACTTTTCTGCGCCAAAGGTGCCTCTGCAAGAAAGACCAGCCCGGCTGCTCTCCGTCTATCCATGCCACACCGATCATGCCACACCGATCATGCTACACCGACCATGCCACACCGACACCCAGCAGAGACCGGGCGTCAGATGTCGTAGCCCGAGCGGCGCATGTCGGCGAGGGCCTTCTCGACGACCTGCGCGTCGGCCTCAAAGGTCATCCTCTTGGCGGCGTCGCGGGCGTCGACCCACTCGAGGCGCAGGTGCTGCTCCCAGACCTCGCGCGTGTCGGTGCGCGGCGCGGCGGCCGAGTCGCCGCGGGCGGCGTACCAGAAGACGAGCTTGGAGGCGAGGGTGCCGTCGCAGCGGTAGGCGCACACGGCGAGGGGCTCGCAGCTGGGCAGCCAGTCGGTCACGTCGCCGACGTTGGGGCGCTCCTCGACGCGGGCGTGGCGGTCGAGCATCTCGCGCGTGGGCGTGGCGCGCGTGGCGACGCGCAGGGGCAGCGCCTCGAAGGGGATGCCCGTCTCCTCGAGCGTCTCGCGCAGGGCGGCGGCGTGCAGGTCCTCGCCGATGTTCTTGCGGCCCTTGGGCAGCTGCGTGATGTTGGTGGCGAGGTCGTGGAGGAGGGCGACGCGCCGGGCCACCGGGTCGACGGGCACGCAGCCGCACGAGATGATGAGGTCGTGCGAGGGGGCGAAGCGCTGGACGAAGTCCGAGGGCGGGAACTTGTGCGCCGCGGTGGTGTCAACGGCGGCGGCGGCGGCGGCGGCGGCGGGCTGCTCGAGGGTCGGCGCCATCGTGAGAGCCGTACGAGTACGGAGTATGAGGCCAGCCGGAGAGGCCAGGGACGGGGAGCAGAGGCTCCTCTTGTATCGCCAACCGCCTGCCTCGCTGCACATCCAACCCCCCTCCACCGACCCGTGATGGCGAGCCGCACGCGCGCCGGCAGAAGGCAGTCCCCAGTCCGCGGCGAGGGGAGCCACGTCCCGAGTCGCCGGCCCGGGCTATAACTATGCGAGATTCGGCTCGCCGACGGGGGTGTGTGTGGGGAGTAAGCACATGGCGGGCTCTGCTCACTCCACGTTCAGCAGCGTCATCCGGGGTACCTGTCCGTCTGCACCACAGCTGCTGTGTAACCCGACGGACCAATGCCAACGTCCAACAGCACAGGGCGGCGATGCTCCTCGCGGCCCGCGCCCTCCACGTCCCGTCGCTGCTCCCCTGGACCGCGTCGTCGGCATCGTCGACCACTTCCCCGTGCGCCTTGCTCACCTTCTTTTGCGCCCGTGACTCTGCCCACACGGCCGCGCTCCGGGAGGCCCTCCCGCTTCACCGACTTGCCCTCGAGGCGCTTCTTGCACGCCGCGGCACGCGCGACCTCGCCGCGAGCGGGCCGTCTGCCGGGGTGCTGTCGACGGCCTCGCGCATGGCTCGCGGGCGAGCAGGCGGGAGTGGAGGCGCCGCCGGTGAAAGCAGTCGGCGTTCATGTGTTGCTGGAAGGCGACGCAACGCGAAGCGCGTCATGGCGTGCACGGGGCCTGGCTGAGGGTGTTGAGGCTGTCGATGGAGAGGGGCTCTTCCGCGGCGTGACGCAGAGGCGGTAAGTCCCGAGCACTGTCTTGGCCGCGTCGACAACGGCGACGCCTCGTTTCGAGCAGCGCTCGGTTTCGTCGTAAACGATGTCGTTGGGGTTGCCGTCCGCCAGCTAGCCTTATTGGCTCGCCGACGGTTAAGCTGGATGCGAGATCAAACGCCACGGCGCCACATGATCTGCTTCTGGAAGTCATGTGTGAGGTGAGACTATGCGCTCCGTTGCCGGGACGAATCACGTCTAGTTATCCTTGTCTGAGAAGACAATACCTGGGAATCAGATATCCCGTGCAAAGATGAGGGGTGGGGAGATGCAAGGTTTGCGAAACATGCGAGCGATTGTTCACCGTCTCGAGCGCCGCCAGGATCTGCTCGCCGCCTTGCATGCCGCTCCTATTGCTCGCACGCAGCCCGCACGCCGAGATGGATGCTGCGTGAGGAAACTCGGAAGAAGCGTACTGTTGTGGGAGTCGATATTGTGCGAAGTAGAATCATCAACCACGTGAAGATACAGAGTCCATTGCCAGCAAGCGATGTGGAAGGCGGGGTGTGTGACGTGCTTGCCCGCCTCAGCTGCGATTCCCTCACCTTAAAGTCCACTCCCTCATAATAGCAACCTCAGCAAAACACCATCTCGTCGGAACAGGCAGCCCACCATGTCTCCGGTTCTCATCGTGGGCGCGACCCGCGGCCTCGGGGCCAGCCTCGTCCACCAGTACGCCTCCCGGCCCGGCGCAGTCGTCTACGGCACCGCGAGGTCCAACATCGTCCCCAGCGCGTTCCCCGCCCACGTCAGGTGGCTGCCCGGGCTCGACCTCATGGAGCCCGGGGCGTGCGACAAGCTCGTCGAGCTGCTGCGGCTGGGCGGTGCGGCGCCGCTGTCCACCGTCGTACGTCCGCCGCGGGCCCCCGGCCGCCTGCAGATGCGTCTAACCGCTGGCAGATCGTCACGGCCGGCCACTTCACCACCGAGGACCTGGCCGCCGACAGGGGCCCCGACTGGGAGGAGGAGCAGCGCATGTACACGACCAGCGCCATCGCGCCCGTCTTCGTCGTCCACCGCCTCGTCCGGGCGGGCCTCCTGCGCGACGGCGCGCGCGTCGTGCTCGTGTCCTCCGAGGCCGGCAGCGTCGCCCTGCGGCACGCGAAGGAGGGCGGCGGCAACTACGCGCACCACGCCAGCAAGGCGGCCCTCAACATGGTCGGCCGGCTGCTGAGCCTGGACCTCCGGGACAGGGGCGTCGTGGTCAGCATCGTGCACCCGGGCTTCATGCGCACGGACATGACCCGCGGCGTCGGCTTCGACAAGTACTGGGACGACGGCGGAGGTGAGTCCCAGGCGCCCGGGGCTTGCGCCTTTCGCTTGTGCTGATGACCGGCCCGCAGCGGTTTCGCCGGACGAGGCGGCCGCGAGCCTGATCGAGTGGACCGACAAGCTCGACATGTCCAAGTCTGGCGAGTACTGGGCTCCCAGGGGACCGCGTGAGTACCGTGCCGCCGGGCGGGTTGTGGCCGACACTGACGGCTTTCATCAGGCGACATCGGGACGGCAGAGGCGGTCCTCGGACAGGACCTGCCGACGCCGCTGCGCCTCCCTTGGTAGCGAGTGGTGCCCGTCTCGAGATCAGTCGATGGTTCACAGAAGGCGGCCTCGCGTCGTTGAGTGGACACGGCAACAAAGGATCGGCCTGATAGGCGTCCCGGTGATGTATGAATGAGCCTCGCTCGAACCAGGTCTATTGCTACGTTCTATGACATTTACTATTCCATTTTACGAGACCGCAGCTTGACAAGACTCCAAGGGTGGATGCAGACATGACGCCGCAGGTGGGCTACGGAAGGCTGTGTTAAAAGCGCAAACGCCTCACGTTGGCTTAAACTACAGGTCACGAAAGGAGTTATGCTAGTCTATGTAACATATACGGGCGCATCAAGACGCCATCTACTTTAGGTATTTTCGTCGTCCGCCTCTTCTCGTGGCCTCACACGCACCTCACTGCTTGTACGCGCTGGGGCCAACCATCAGCTCCGGCTTCACGAGGGCGTCAAACTCATCCTCCGTCAGAGCGTTGAGCTCGAGGGCGCTCTCCTTGAGGGTCAGGCCCTTCTTGTGCGCGTTCTTGGCCACCTTGCTGGCCATGTCGTAGCCGATCTTGGGGTTGAGGCACGTCACCAGCATGAGCCTGATGACGGTCAGCATGCCATCGCTGGTAGAAACAGACAAGTAGTGAGCGGGCGACTTACGATTCCTTCATGATGCTGGCAATCTTGCCCTCGTTGGCCTGCAGGCCAGCCACCAGGTTCTTCTCAAACGACCGCATGCCGTCGGCCAGCAGCCGCGAGCTGTGCAGCAGGTTGCGGATGATGAGCGGCTTGTACACGTTGAGCTCGAACTGGCCGTTCATGCCGCCAATCGTCGTGGCCACGTTGTTGCCCATGACCTGGGCGCACACCATGGTCAGCGCCTCGCACTGCGTGGGGTTGACCTTGCCCGGCATGATGCTGCTGCCCGGCTCGTTCTCCGGCAGGTTCAGCTCGCCGAGGCCGCACCGCGGGCCGCTGCCCAGGTAGCGCACGTCCTGGGCGATCTTGGTCAGCGAGCCGGCCAGCGTGTTGAGGCTGCCGTGCGCCTGGACGATGGCGTCGTGCGCGGCCAGGGCCTCGAACTTGTTGGGCGCCGTCTTGAACTCAGTGCCCGTCATCCTGGTCACCTCCTCGGCGATGGCCTCGGCGAAGCCGACAAAGGTGTTGATGCCGGTGCCCACGGCGGTGCCGCCCTGGGCCAGCAGGCGCAGGTCCGGCAGGGAGGCCTCGACGCGCTTGATGCTGAAGTCGAGCTGCGCGACGTAGCCCGAGAACTCCTGGGCGAGGGTCAGGGGGGTGGCGTCCTGCAGGTGGGTGCGTCCGATCTTGATGATCTTCTTGGCCTCAAAGTCGTCGACCTTGGCCTGCAGGGCGGCGCGGAGGGTGCGCAGGGCGGGCAGCAGGTCGCCCTCGAGCTCGAGGACGGCGGCGATGTGCATGACGGTGGGGAAGGTGTCGTTGGACGAGGCGCTGCGGTTGACGTGGTCGTTGGGGTGGACGGGCTTCTTGCTGCCCATCTGGCCGCCGAGGATCTCGATGGCGCGGTTGGAGATGACCTCGTTGGCGTTCATGTTGGACTGGGTGCCCGAGCCCGTCTGCCAGACGACGAGGGGGAAGTGGTCGAGCAGCTTGCCGTCGGCCACCTCCTTGGCCGCCTGCTGGATGGCTCGGCCGATCTCGGGGTCTGCAGCAGCGCTCACGGTTAGCCTCGAGTCGACGCAGAGCCGCGGCGGCGGGGGACTCACCGAGGCCGTAGCGCATGTTGACCGTCGCGGCGGCGCCCTTGAGGATGCCAAAGGCGCGCACGATGGGCGGCGGCATTCGGTCCTGGGGCTGGTTGATGCGGAAGTTCTCGAGCGAGCGCTCCGTCTGGGCGCCCCAGTACCTGTCGGCGGGCACCTGGACCTCGCCAAAGGCGTCGCTCTCGGTTCGTGTCGCGGGCGCCATGTTTCTCGCGGTGGAGTGGATGCCTCTGCTGGTGATGGAGAGGAGGCGTGGGCTTGGAGGTTGCAGTTGACGTCGGAGCTGCGGGGTCCAGGTCTGGCATGTGGTGGCTGCCGAAGATGCTCTTGCCACTGAAGCTGCTCCTCTGGCGGTCCTCGGCATGCACGACCTGGCAAGGCCCGAGGCCGTCGCTGTCCGTAGCATCCTGTAGATCAGCTGATTGGCTGTCCGACCGTGCTGCAGCGGGCAATTGGTGTCTGGGGAGACGTGGGAAGTCGGAATGGACACCGGGCCTCCCAGGAAGACGATTTTTTTTATTCCCCTGCCTCGCCCGAGCTCGTCGATGGAGAGAATTATTTTCGCCCGCGCTGGCGATGGGAATCCCGCTCCATCCCGGTTATTTTTCGGACCATCAAATGCCGCTGGGGCTTTCGGGACGCGACGGAACAAGGGAAGCAAAGGGGTAAATCTCGGGTGCGAGGAGGGTTCCGTTGATGCGAGGACATTGTTTACGGGTTCGAGTGGTCCATAAAGCAGCCATAAATGACGCGCTCATGAAGCATCCTAAGACGTACTCGAATCAAGAATCAACAAGTTGCCTATGCCAGATGGGTCCAGAGCCGCCCGCGTACCAAGCTGCCCGCTGCCCATCCCAGCGCAGATACCAGCGCAGATGCCAGCGCAGATACCCTTACCCTGCCCAGAGTTGGTGCCGAATCTGACCTGGCTGCATGCAGATCAGAGCCCGCGACGGGTGCATCAATGCAATGCATCAGTGCATGAATCCCCCAGAACTCGGAACATCAGTGACGCATGCTCCAAAGACAACACTCTTTGCTGCCAGGTCGATGCTGCCAAGGTTCGGATGAGATGGGCAGATGGGTCACACGGACGATCTGGTCCTCGTGTTCGGTGACCTCACAGGGGTCGCGTTCCCCTGACTGCCGCCCCGCAAACCCCTGAGCCGAAGGCCAAAATGGGCGTTGCGGGATCCGCTTGCTCCATGATGCGATGCAGCTCGGATGGAACTTGGAAGCCATGGAGCCCTTGTTAGACTTCGAGGCGCCCGGGTCAGAGCCGCGTGTCTGGGTGCCGAGTTCGACTTGTACAGAGGTCCTGCTTTTCTCCTGCTCTGTTGTTGTTTTGTTCAACCTGCTGCCTGTGCGAGGGGCGGAGGTGAGGGCCCGTCCATGAGGTCGGTCGCCTGCCAATGCTCGTACGTGCGGACAATCCAAGGAATGAATGGTATCTGCATTTTACGGAGTACGTCGTACTCGTATACGGAGCCAATCTGAGTACCGCGCGTGGCCGCCGCGGCCAGCCTGCTTCGCGCGCCGTTCATCATGTAAGAGTACGTAGGCTTCGTGGCACGCGCCAGAACAGCCGGCCTGCTTCGCGCGCCATCGTGATTTAGGCCTGGTGTGGCGCGCCAGAACAGCCATCACAGGACCCGAGGGCCTGCAGACACTGCTGGCCCCTGCTCAGCCAGCATTCCTCGACTTCCAGTCCAAAGCCACAAGGCCAGCTGCCGGCGCCTGCACAAGCCCCCCGAAACCTGCCTGCGAGTGCCTGATCCATTTCTCTCCGCTGCGTATTCGTACCAGTATCACGACCACGACGACAAGCAGCCGGGGGCACCTAGACCCTGAACCTCTTCCGTTCGCGCTCCTCGCCCGTGTTTCGACCAAACACTTCCGTCGCTTCCGTCACTTCCGTCACTCTGCGGAAACACCATCGCGCCGCGAGCCCATCATCGGACGCGCCGACTCGCCGCCCACGGACTCCCTTGGCCGTGCCCGCGTCTGTGACCGACCCTCAACCTCGTCCGTCCCCCTCTGTATCCTCAAACGCCGCCGAGTCAGCGCGAGCCGCTCGCTCGCGAACCAAAACAGGAGCCGCTGCCGTGGGACACAAGAGGCGACCCCGGCCTGCACATCGCCAGCCAACCGGCGCGGTGCTTTGTCTGCGTAGCCGTCTTCCGCTGCGTTTTGTTCTCAGGTTCAGCTCCCGACACACGCGTTGTCGCTGCTGCTGCTGCTGCTGCTGCTGCTGCCGCCGCCGCCGCCGCAAGAGTTTGCGTCCTGGTCCTTGCCGACCAGCATCCGTCGTCGCCTGCCGATCATCGCACCCACCAGCTCCTCCCGACCAGAGAGCCCCTTTTTGGAGCTGGGGCTCCGTGGACTGGACTATTAGCTGGTCGTGCAATAACCACGCCCCGCTCGCTGTCGTCACTGCGAACTACAGCGGTTCGCACCGTGTTTCGCTGCTTGGTCTGCTTGGTATGACACTAGGGCCTCGTGCTGCCACCTCAAAGGAATTAACCACGGCTCGGGGCTTTTGCAACGCGCACCTCGCGCCTCTCGAGCCTCTCGAGCCTTGGCCAACCGACACTGACACCAACATCTTCGTCTTCATCGTCACATCATCATAGTCCGCGTCATCGGCCAACATGTCGTTTTCAGACTCCTTCCAGCAAGGTGAGCCGCTCCCCCCTCCCCTCCTCTTTTGACCCCCCATTCCATGCGCCTCGACTTTCTGTTGCATCCTGCGGATCCTCTCGCCTCTCCCTCGCCAAGGGAGCGACGATTCGTCTCCAGACTCGACTTCCCCCATCCCAGCCCAGCCAATGCCGTCGGGCATCGAGATCGGACAGGCAAGGACAGGCACCCCCCTTGGCGCATTGCCATCGGTCCCGCTATCAGTGGTCGTCCGTATCCGGTCTGCCTAGTGGAGAGATGGCCGTGTTTCACGTTCCTCGCTGCTGCACGGCTACCTGCTTGCGTATCTGCACCTGGCCGCCTGCTAATCACTTTCCTTGAATAGGGCGACAGCCAACTGGCGCGCAGTCTGCTGGCCTCTCCCTCAATCTCTCCTCAAACAACCCCTTTCGCAATCGTGCCGCTTCGCCTTCGAGCATCGACGCCGCCTTTGCCTCCCCGAACCTTGCCTCCCCGAACCTTGCCTCCCCGAACCTTACGTCCCCGAGCCTTGCCTCGCCGAGCTCTCCATTCGACGATCCTCCTCCCCGACCGCTGTCGCGAAACCCGTTCCTCGACCACCAGCCCGCACAGGCCGTCAAGCCTCCTGGCGCCATGTCGAACCACTCCGAGACCAAGTCTCTGTCGGCAGAAGAGATCTTTGTACGTCCAGTCTCACTCACCTCGAATCATGTCCACGTGCTACCTCGTATCTCGTATTGGGCATCACGCGACTCGACGACCGGCCAGCCATGAGCGACACCTGTAGGCTAACCTCGACGAATCACAGAATTCCCTGACTCTCGACGACATGAAGCCAACCGAAAAGCCGGCCGTCGCTCCTCCTGCGCAGCGTCGCCCCATGGATCGCCAGCCTGCCCCAGCTTCCCGCCGAGGCGAGAACCAGCCGCTCATGAGGCCGTCCAACAGCAACCACCGTCCTTCGCGATCACAAGAAGAGGCGCTGAGAGCCCGGAAGCCACAGGCAAGCGGTCTCCGACCAGGCCCTTCGGAGTCTCCCCAGCGAAAGTCGCAGCGGCGCCCACGACGAAACTCGGAGTCCTCCGTCCTGGACTTGAACGCTCAACCCATCACAGAGGAAGAAATGAAATTGATCGAGGCCAAGCGAGCGCGCGATCGCCAGCGCCGTGAGCGCGAGGGCCGTTCGTCGGGTCGCGAGAGCCGCGAAGCTCGTGAAGCTCGCCACGCTCGAGAGGGCCGTGAGGGCCGCGAGAGCAAGGACAAGAGCAAGTCGGGTCGCCCGAGCCGCCGACTGGACATCATCGATCAGCTTGATGCCACTAGCATTTATGGAACTGGTTGTATGTTGCTGCTCCCGCCGGGCATCAGGCACCATTCGCTGACCAATTGCCAGTGTTCCATCATGACGGCCCCTTTGACGCTCTCAACCCTCACCGAAACCGCCAGAGTAGCCGTCGTGCCCCCATGCAGGCGTTTCCCAAGGACTCCCTCAACAACTCCATTGGCGGCGCAGGTCCCCTCAACCAGAACCCGGACCACGCAGTCTTCATGGGCAATGGCACAGACGAGGCATTCCGAGACTACGCCGGCTCGAGGAACAAGAATGGCTACAACTACCCGACCCCTTCGAACAGTGAGGCGGCAATATTCGACCCAATCGCGCGTGGTCCCGTCGTCCACGGCGACGAGAGCTACGGCTTGGGCACCTCGACGTTCCTCGAGGGCACCCCCGCCGTGAGGACGGCGATTGCCAAGCGTGAGGCAGAGCAGGCACAGGATTTCACCGACGGCGGCATCCAGCGCAAGAAGTCGCTGGCACAGCGCATCCGGCACATCAACAAGGGTCCACGCGTGGAGTTCGCAGCGTCGGGCCGGACAACGAACCCCGAGGGCGCATATAGCAAGCGCTCGCCAGATTCCGTGCCAACAGGTACCAGTGTCGGGTCCGATTCGAACCCCTTCTTCGCCGAGTTCGGCAAGGGCGGCGACAGCATCAGCGTCAAGCCCCAGGATGGCGCGAGGTCGCCAACCAGCCCCCCGGCTGGGCAGCGTCGCCTGTCCGGCGGACCTCTGGAGCGACGAGCGACCACTGACGCAACGGCGTCCGCGGAGGACGTCCCGGCCAAGCCGTCGGGGATCCTCGGCCGAATGAAGAGCTTGAAGGGTGGGCGACGACCTAGGAATGCCGACTACGGACCGGTGCTGAATCCTGGAACGGCCATGTAGGGCTCGGAGGAGCACAATGGGGAACCGTCGCGACCAGTGGCAGGCTGGGGCAGACGCAGCCAAGTGAAGGGGTCCGACTACGCTCGACACGGGATGAGGACGAGCTTGAGACGACGCTGCTCGGGTAACCTTGGGATGCAGGGACCCCCAGCTTTGTAAGCGGAATGCGAATGCTTTGACGAAGGGAGGGTGCGGGCGTACCTCGCCTTGGTGTATAGGGGCTATGGCCCGAGAGCCGACGACCCCTGACGTGGGCAAATGGGGACACGAAGAGGCAATGACGGCACATGCACCGAGAAAGTCCCGCCGCTAGCCCTACGAGTACTCTTTCTTGGGGGGAGAGAAGGGGTAATTATTGTTCAATACTTTCAAAAACTGTGTGACGGAGTACGATGGAAGGTGGCGCAAGGGTCGCGGGTTACAGGACAGGACATTAATTGCCAGAGAATTCCTAGGCAGATTGCTACGAATAAACCTTTTTGTTATTCTAAGGGGGGCCTAGGCCTAGTTGCTTGCTGACGTGACGGGATGGTGTGGTGCAGATGTAAAATGTACAAACCACGAGTACTCGTGCTCCTACGCACAACTCTCCATTCACATCACTCCGCGCCAGCCTGCCAACACGACGCAAAGCATGACTGGCACAGGCCTCAACCAAGGCACAACGCGGACGGAGCGGCGGACACCCCTGGAGGACCTGGACACTTCCCGCTGACGAAGACATGCCACGCGCGGCCATGGAAGAAGCACCCGCTTCGCAGGCGAGCTCGCAGCACTTCCCCCTCGAGCCCCTGCCCGCGTCGACGCTCGCGGCGAGGGAAGCCGCGCGCAGGGACGAGGCGCGCGCGCTGGGGCCGTGCCGCAGCGGGTGCGCGCAGCTGGACGACTACGTGCTGCTCGGCGGCGGGCTGGAGAGGGGCAGCGTGGTGGGCGTGAGCGCCGAGGAGGACGCGTTTGGGCTGGTGGTGCGTCCGCCTTGCTGGCGTCCCCCCCCCCCCCCCCCC
>JALHCA010000643.1:0-23872 GCA_024340505.1 Tolypocladium nubicola | reverse complement strand
CTGATTTGTTTGATCTGATAAAAATTTAGATCTGAATTGAATTGATTGATCTGATTGATATGACTGATTGTTAATCTGATCTGACGGCAGCGCTGTAATGTCGAGATCTTCGTGAATTGTAATGCCAATCACGAACTGATGTAATCTAGCGTTTAGTAAGGAGATTCTCAACGAGAATGATAGTACCTAGGAGCAATAGCATTTCCCATTATCAAGACTTGAGCTTGTCAGTCTTAGGTCTCGCCACCGACTCGCATTTGATGTCGCTACTAATCACGTGACTCCCGGATCAGATATTGGAAGTGCCACTTCCACGATCCTCCTCTGACGTGTATACTCATATGTTTTGGTGCAAACCTTACAATCACCCCACTCTCTAGAAATCGTCTCGATTTGTGGATAATAACAACTTCTCAAAAGTTGGCCATGTGTAGAAGGTTCGGTCGCGAACTAGACGCGTTTCTCTAGCGGTGAGGCGCAATCGCGTTGCTGGGAGGAACTTTAAGTTTGGTGGTGGTTGTCGAGGCGATGAACGGCGTATTTATTTGGCCTGGCTTTGTTATTCTGGCTCTGGAGTTCTTTTCTTCCTATCAACTCTCTCCCAGACGCGTTTGGAATCCTTCTGTCTTCGCCTGCAAGAATCCAGTCTTCCGCCTCATATTCGCCCGCGTCAGTTCCGTCACAGCACGCACCGAGGAAACGACTCTCAGATCCGGGCGAAAGCAAGCTGCTCCCGCTGGACGTCTAGGACTCGCGCCCGTCCCAGCCAAGGACGAGCCTCGCACTGGGTCTACCCGGCCGAATGCTATGGAGCCCGTGACTCCTACTCCGAAGAGTCGACCCAGCGTTGTATGCTTCTCTAGGTATCATGCTTGTTGACTGAGCTAATCTTTTCTGTAGGGACCCCAGGAGAAGCCGGCCGCGAGTCTCGAGCGACTGGGTCCCCCTTCCGCCAATGTTGATCCCGCCGTCCCCCTGGCTCATGGTGTTTCTGAGCGGAGCGTGGCCCCAGCCGCGAATCAGGGGGTTTTCGCACCGGCACCTGTTGGGCCTTCTGGAAGAAAGGGCATTGCGGTGGACATCAGCCAGTATGCTGGCCAGCACGACCCCAAGGGGAAAGGTCGCGCCCTGCCCGTGGTTAACAGGAAACGGGCGCACATTGAGATTTCCTCGGAGGAGGATGAAAGTCCTGTTCCACCGACTCATCGTCAACGAGTCGGTGACCACACCCTCGATCCGTTTGGGGAAGGACGTGCTCCCGCTGCAGAGTAGTGTTGAAGTCAATACAGATATTGTGGAATCTTTCCGTGTAAGTCGTGGGCGTGGCGGGGTGCTGTGGCGATGTAGATCGCGGAGAACTGCTGCACTGTGGCTGTCCCAAAGCCAAGTTCGTCTTGTCACGTGACTTTATCCTTGCCATCCAATCAGCTCTTTCCCCTCCTTCCTATCCTGGGACGTCCAATTGTGCACGGGGTCCGTGCGTCTGTAAGCCCATCACCAAATGCCAGCCATGCCAGCCATGCCAGTCTGCCAGCAATACCAGCAATACCAGCAATTCCAGCAATGCTAGCAAGACCAGCAAGGCCAGCAAAGCCAGCGATGCAAGCAATCTAAGCACGGCCGGATGCACCAGCAAAGCACGTAAGTTATAGTGCAGTTGCAGTGCACGTAAGTTATAGTGCAGTTGCAGTGGCTTCGTGGTGGCCGCTGACGCTTTTGTAATTATCGTACGGGTCCGTACCAGCGACGGTGAAGAGACGCCCTCACACATCAACATCACCTAAACCATCTTACAGAGTCGAGATCCCGAGCGCCAGGTTCATTGCCCCCTATACGACGGACGAGCGACGCGGACGGGCGTTTGACGCGTCTGTCGTCAGCGACGCGATGCGCATCCTCGACGGGTTGAACGAACAGACCAAAGACCCAGCACTCCATTAATTGAGGTTCAAATAACCCCGGAGCAATACAACCATATTAGCGAAACCCTCGAGCGATCCTATTCCCGCTTCGATTACGAGCCTAAAGAAAATCGTCTTGTTCTTCGCATGCCTTCAGCTCACGATTTCTTCACCACCCTTTTCGCCGATGAACTACGCGATCAGCTGCGTGGTCTTGCTGGAGAAACAGACGAAGCTCGCAAGTTCGCGTCGGAGATCATGAGGGGACGCTCCTCGCGCATTTCCCTTGCAGAAGCCGACTCGGTGAGATTGTCCCTTCCAGATAACATGACCTCCCTTTTGCACTAAACTCGGACCCTTTCTTTGACCAGTGATCTCGACACATTCCGCCAGGGCATGCTACATGTCGAAATGGTAGAGACTGGGCAAAATGACAAAGAGATGAGCAATCAAGCAAGCGAACGAGAGGGCAAACCGGGACGAAGTCGAAAGCGTGCTCACGTTTCTCGCTCAAGACCATGCCGCTCGCAGCGGACCAGGCCATTTCCGAGTCAAATCATTCACGGTAGAGGATTTCTGCAGCGTGATATCGAGTCGGATATTTTCCCCACGGGGTTGGGAGACAAGGATGCGAGAGAGTACCAATCGTTCACACCCGGGCACCACCCTTTTGAACGTGTCTGCGGGGATTGTCATCGACGCCCAACTTCAGTCGTCACATGCCAATCAGCATCCGGAAGCACCTTCGGCAACTGGGCAGCAACACTTTTGCCAATCTATCAACGCGGGGCCTTGTCAGCTATTAAACAGTGAACACCAGGCAGTTTCATTGGCGTGCTGCATCGTCTTCCCGAGCATCGCCATTCCACCCACCCGCGTGGCTTTGACGCATTCTGCGCCTGTCGCCGTGCACGAAAAAGCATGGCTCTTTGCGAAACTTGTCGTGGTGACAAGTCTGTCAACGGCATTCCATGTCCGACCTGCAGCGGCAAGGGCTGAACAGTTCGGACATGAACGTCTGGCTTCGGGATTTGCCAAACCTCATATTGCACCGTTGTACCATATTTTCTAACCTTCATAGCGAACGCATGCCGACTAGGAAATACGGAGCGAGAGATATAGGGTTGCTACTGCGAAGATAAATTCGGAATATTTGTCAAGACGCTGTTTATGTCTCACGGAGCATCCCTATCCTGTATCACCTCGCTCGCGCGCCGTCTCTTGTAACAAGAGGCGAACCATCCAGCCTGCCAAGGACATGTGAGATCCGCCATATCCAGCAAGATCCCGGGACCTTTCCAATTCTCTACGCGCAACGGGACCAAGCAGAATCCAGCGAGCCAAAAAAGATCCAGCTGGGCCTGCACGGCATCTGCAGTAAGAGCACACTGACTGTCGGGCACATACTCATAAACGATGGCGTAGTAGCATTCGGTCGGTGAAAGCTGACGTATTACGCCGTCCATGTTCACTTGGGAAGGACGAGAATCCGGGGGCAATGCACAGAGCTCCTCGCCGCTGATCGTCGTCCAGCCGAAGCAACTCCTCGTTCGAGGCGCATTGGTGTACTCGACGGCGCCAGGTGTGTTTCGGAACCGTCGTCGGCTGCGACCCTCGTCAGAGAAGGCGTGAAGATTGCGCAGCGCATCGTCAAACGTCTTCGGTTCGGGGTTCAGCCGAATGGAGTCGGAAGAATGCTCGATTGCGAAATGTATCTTTTGAAGGAGGGAGGCGTTTTGGCACTCTCGCTGGACTGCCCAGTACCGTGTGGCCTCTGGAGCATGACTGTCCCAGAACTCGTCGTCGTCAGCCAAGTCGTGACGGCACCATTATCGGGCAACCCACTACTTTGAGTGCGACGATGCAGCCGCCAATTTCCACCTTCCATACGATACCATCCACCCCGTAGCCGACCAGGTCGATGAACTGTGGCTTGCCTTGCAATCTGCAGCGCCTCAGCAGAGGGCGACGGAAGTTTTCCCAGGCGCAAGCAACCGCGGTATCGTCCATCAACGTCTCATCAAGGAATGGCTGCTTCTTCGCTTCTTGGCATCTTCTCTCGAAGTTTAACAAGAGCAAACTGGGTTCGGGGGGCGCCATTATGCGCTCAGACAACGACATGATGCTTGGGGGAGAAACAGCGGTGACGCTGGGATCTGCGAGACCAGTGTCATGACTCTATTTGACCCCGCGCCACAAGGCCGTGGTACCGACCTAAGATGCATGCACACCATTGTCCATATTGGAATCATTAGTCATTGCCAGAATAGGACATATCTTGGCGGGCTTCAAGCCATGCGACGCTACAGAGCTGGACGACGTGTCGATGCGTGCCTGTCGTCTCAGGAGACCAGCCCACCTGCTGATCCAAAAGGTGAAGCACCACTCTGCCAGGAGCTCAAGCATCGCTCAGCTCGCATGGATGCAACTCAATCCATCACAGCCATCTGAATGCGGCTTGCAGTAACAGCTCTACATACATCTTCATGTGAGGTAGAAGTCGGACGAGGTGAATCGGGACGACGAAGCATGCGTCGATGCATGATAACCCGCCGCCAGCACCTCGGCTACCTGCGGGGGATTTCCAAACTCAATTTCTGCAACACGGCGCAAATGCACGCGTCACCGTATCGTGACATCATGACTGTGGTTGTTGACGCCGTGACTGCCCGAAGCGCGTCTCCCAGGTTACCCACACGTGATTTCCGTCGCCGTAAAGGCCGCCAACAGCCCGGGGCAGTCGTGCTGCATCGTCATCTACACATTCTCCTGCCAGAGCTGTGAGCCGTGACGAAGCTGGACCTGCAACAACGTACCGAATGCGTCTGCAACCGCTCCGTCCCGCCAGGCGACGCCACCCAGTGCTCTCGCCGTTTGTCTTTCGACATCAGGCTATTTCGAGAGCGAGAGCGTGTTGTTGTTTACTTTGCCACCTCTGGACATCGCAACCGACGAAGACGAGACTGATGCAGTCGACTCCGCAAAGCCCACGAATGGAAAGCATCGACTTCACCACGGCACAGCGCTCGTTGCCGGTCAAATCACAGCAGGAACTCGTTCGGCACGTCTTGCCTCAGCTACGACCGTAACGGCAGGAGCCGGTACAGGTAGCAAGCGAGGCCTTGTTGATTCAAAGGGTATACTACCTCCAGCTTCCCCAGGGTATGTGCACTTCAGAGCCTGTCCAACTTCTCCAACTGTATAAACACCACTCTAACGAGGGTCACAGTATCAGTGCGGCCCTGCCGATGGCAACAAACCATACGCGATTACACAAACTTTCGCGAATGGCGATTCCCTCACGGATGCTTCCGGAACCGTGTGCGTCAAGTTCAAGAACACGAACAGGAGAATTGCCCCAATCACGATGCATCATCACTGCCGCCGGGCCATCGACAGTCGATCCCGCCCATGTGATACTGCAGAGCGCAGTTTGGCGACCTGGTTCGACAAGAACGGCATGCAAGTTTATTCTCGAAGCAATGTAGATGTCACCGCCGTCGATAGCCCCAGCAACATCTTCCGTCTGCCGTCCGATCTACAGACTTCAACAATCGAGCCTTTGCCATCGTCCTAAGCTCATCGCATCGGAAGACAAGGGTCATTTCTTGCCGTGCACTTTCTGTCTACCAGCGATGACCTCCAGCATTCGGCGACCGAGTACCATCACAAGCTGGTCCGCAATACCGCCGGCCCGGCTTAGTACTCTTTGCCAGGTTCGCTTCACAGTTTCGGCCTAGTGAAGGGCTTTGTCCTGGAAGGAATGCATCGACGACTGGCGCTTGTCGGGTGCGGCAAAAAGACTGGACGACAAGGGTCCACGACGTGGATGGCAGTCAGACCGATAATTTGTATGGCGCGGGCGGGTGGCGAACTTCAAGTCCACGGACGACGCCAACGCCAAGCAAGCCGACAACGATGACCTTGGGTATCAGTCAGCAGTCGAAGACTACAAGGCACGGAAGCCACGCACAAGATGCTGGGCCATATCCGTGGTGGGAGTGATGTGACTGATGAGGAGCCGAAGGTGAATAGACGGGGGAGCGCGCAAGATGCTGGGCCTTATCCGAGGTGGGAGTGATGTGACTGATGAGGAGGAGCCGAGGGTGAAGAGATGGGGGAGCCAACGCACAAGATGCTGGGCCTTATCCGAGGTGGGAGTGATGTGCCTGATGAGGAGCCGAGGGTGAAGAGACGGCGCAGGAGTGAAGCTGAGAGCCGCAGCCTGCCCCATCATTGGCCTCATCCACAATTGCTACTTCGTACAACAAAAGAGAATTGCTATCTTACTCCGCCGTTCTTCTGTATCTTAATATCCATTGTTCCTTTCTCCTTTAGGTCTTCCTTTACAGAGCATGGGTAACGAGTGCATGTCTAGCAGGGCCTTTTCCCGGGCTACGTGGTTGGCCGACCACCCAAGAGGTGTGGGAAGAAGCGAGAGGAGCGGTGAATTCACTGAGGATCGTTGGACCTAGTCGTCTGTTTTGTCTGTTTGTCATGATTATGGCCGCTGTGAGGCCTGGAGAGCACCTTCAGTACAGTCCGTGGTCAGCGACTTGGGAGTCGTGGCGCGGGAGGAGGCTCTCGGATCCAGAAGGGGGCACGCTGGAGTATGTGCAGCTTGCGTTTGGGCTGTCTGGTGGGAGCCGGTGTAAGAGGTGTCGTGAAAGCAGAGCTTCACTATTTCGGAGAGAGCAGACTGAGTTTAGTCCACTTACCCAAATCAGACATCGCGATAACTTCAACCTTTCAACGACTACCGCCCATTGTAAACTTC
This sequence comes from Tolypocladium nubicola, assembly GCA_024340505.1. Classification (NCBI taxonomy): domain Eukaryota; kingdom Fungi; phylum Ascomycota; class Sordariomycetes; order Hypocreales; family Ophiocordycipitaceae; genus Tolypocladium; species Tolypocladium nubicola. The sequence continues at coordinate 17,194 of JALHCA010000643.1, read as the reverse complement.
CTGTACGCATCTTCCTCGCTGCTAAACTTCGTCCCAGAGCGCTTGTCTTACTCAATCAGTAGGCTGAGCTTGAAGCAGGTAGATGGTAATTACCACTGCCGGAGATCCATCCAGGATTGTATAAGTCACCTGCAGGCTTGCATGCCGAAGCCGGAGACGAAGCCATCGCGCGCCAAATGCTATTCCGTGGCGCTCTACTTCTTCGTCTTTAGTACTTTACCACCTGGCAGGACTGCTGCTGCGCCCGCGCAACATACGGCAGAAGACCAACGCCGTTTCTGGCCCCTTGCCCGTGCCCAACCGCACCGAAAAGCCCAAGCTCACCGCAACGCTGCTAACATCCTTGCCACTCGCGACGAAATCCTCCTCCATCAGCATCGAGCAGACGCACTCAAGCTGCCGAAGTCCAGCCTCGCTCCTCCACCCCCTTGCCATCAAGAGCAACATGGAAACCCAGCATACGCCTGAAACTGACGCGTCCTTGAACTGGAAGACAACCAGCATCGATGCGGAACCTGCCCTCGAACCTGTCAATTGGGATGCCCTCAAGCAGTATGCCATCTCGGTCAGACGTCGGGACGACGGAAGCCACACGTCTGCGTGCGAGTTCTCGTCCGAATACAACACCGGAGGGCTCCATGCTGTCAGGAGAATTGACTTCGATGATGGATGTCGTTGGGTAGCCCGGCTCCAGCTGCACAGACGGACTTTGGAATCGCGTCAACGCTTCCTGCATGGGGTTCACACAATGGGCCTGGTTCGAGAGCGATCGAGGATCCCCGTGCCCAAAGTTTTCGCATACGAGACCGACGACGATAACCCGGTCGGCGCTGCGTTTGTGCTCATGGAATTTGTGCCGGGGGATACGGTGATGGATTCTCTTGGGGGCTGGGACGTGCACAAAGGAGAGGTCCCCTCACGGTTCCGAGAGAAACACTTTGCCGATCTCGCGGAACTTCAGGTGGAAATGGCATCGCTACGCTTTCCCAGGATCGGAAGCATTCAGCGTGTCAATGGACAATACGAAGTCGGGCCAATACCGGGCCTGGGAGGGCCATTCGACTCGGCAGCCGAATATGTTGAAGCCTGGGCTACGAAGGCGAAATTCCCCTACGACGAAGATGTTATCCGGCAGCGGACGCCCAAGGACCTGGTGGAGGACGTCCTGTCATCAATACGAGAGTTCCCCTCCCAGCTTGGAAAGCTAGCTCGACACCTCCCCCTGCAGAGCGGCCCGTTTCCTCTTATCCATACCGATCTGTACGGCAGCAATGTCATCGACTCGGACTTCAACATTCGCTCCACAGTAGACTGGGAGAACGCCATTGTTTCTCCCTGGGAGTTCGTGGAGTTCGTCAAGGATATGTCCATGGTCCCACCGGCGATGGATGGCCCCCTGTATTGCGCGACCGTGGAGACGAGGCTCGGGTGGGATGATCAGCAGAAGTACATTGCTCTGGTTGAGAAGGCTGAAAGAGCACAGCACCGCGATGGGAGGCTCTCGGCTGTGCTCAAGAACAACGCCATGCAAGACTTGGCGCAGGCTGCTTGGCTGTACTTGGATGGACGGATTGGTTTCTATACCAAGGTGCTGGAGGAGTTGAAGCCCACGCTGGATTGAGTCCATTTGTACAATCCTTTATCCGCAAGATAACACCCGCCATTGTATCCCCGCTTCATTCGTCGCCGTTTGGACGCACCCACCCACAAGGGGAGCAAGTTTCGCCTCTTCCGACGAACCCCAATACCCATCGTCGCACACTTGGCGTACAGGCTGGCTCTTGTCAATCATAGCTGGCTATGTGTATCTTTTGGGAATATAGCCAAGTAAAAGTACGCAATACTTTGAATGGTAATAGTCTATGATGACAAGACTTACCCGCGGCTGAGCGTCGGCGTCATGACTCCTAAACTAGGTTTAGTGTGGCATGTGTGTTCTACTGTACATGTACTTGTAATCATAGTATGGACAAAGTCAGCATGAGTGGCAGCTCTCCTGGTGGGCATGCGTGAGCGAGTAAGTGAATGAGTGAGCGAGCGAGCCTTGAGGCGCGGCAGCGCGACGACGCGAATTGGCCATGACGATCCGGGACGTGCTGCACCCGTCAGTTGCCCTCTCCATGGTGAGCAGCCAAGAAAGTTTGGGAAGGGATCCAAGAGTAGTTGCAAAAGGTGCCCCAAGTATAACTATGGTCCGTACGGACTACCGAGTACCGACCATGGGTTCGCTGCCGCCGAGGCTGGCCTATCCGGGCACCCCAAAACGACCTCCAGCAGCCTCAAGGTATCCCATCTGCTCAGCACTCGTATCTCAGTACGGGGTGGCGTGCTGCTGACGGTCGCGTCGTTGGGCTGCTCTCGCATTGCTGCGGACTGCAGTGCGGTATGTGAGGTCCTGCTGGCTTCTAGAGCATTGACAGCGGCCTTATATATCAGACCCTTGGACTGGACGCGCCTGAAGGAACAGTCAGGCATCAAAGGCGTACTACGTTGGGACGCCTCCGTATCAATGAAAGAAAGGAACATGCTTTGGTACCTCGGCACGTGATTCGCGGTGTTTATGAGTACTGTAGCGTTAAATTTTCTTTTTACTACATATGCGTGACACTTTGTTGACAGTCTCTTGTTGCTTGGACTATCCCACTGTAGTGACTGTTTGGCGTTCTACGAGCACGAATACTTTACTACGGCACTAATAAGGCACGTCGGTTGGGATCCGTCCTTGGACCAGCTGCATCGACTGGTCTACGCACCTCATACCGCGCCACCCACGATGGCCGACCATGTTCACGAGGACCTCCAGCTCCAGCAGAAGCTGGAGGCAGAGCAACGCGAGAAAGAGGATCGACGCAAGATAGAGGCATTACAACGCGAGATAGAGGCAATACGACGCGATAGAGAGGCAATACGACGCGATACAGAGGAAATACGACGCGATACAGAGGAGATACGACGCGATACAGGGGCAATACGACGCGAGAGAGACGCAATTCGACGCGAGAACCAGAAGACCACACTACAGGAGCATCTATACGACTGCCATTTCCACCACTACGAGACACTCCGGCTCGCCGACATCTCCAGGTTATCGCCGGGATTCACAAGGGTCGATGGTCAATACTACCCCAAGTGGCTCCGTCCCTGGGCCAGCTTTGCGAACACCCAGCGACGTCATTTTGAAGCAATCAAGAGGGTCTGCGGGGAGAGGCGGCTCTTCGCTCAGAGTAGATCGACCAAAAATCTTGGAGAGAGTACCAGACGCCGCCATGCAGACACTGAGAAAGCCATCAATTTCTTTGAGCAGGTTGCTGTGGAAAGTACCGTCTTGGACATTCTGAGCCCCGTCTTGGACGAGGAGGAGCTACGAATGGAGTATCGGTGCGAGCAGCTACAGTTCAGCGACGTCAAAGGCTTCATACAACCGAGCGATTATGCTCTGGTCGGGGCCGAGCACCCGAGTGGCGGAAGCAATGAGAGAGTCCAGCCTCCGCCGACGAAGCCCTACGGAGCGGGTGTCCGTATTCACCCAGACGGAGCTGAGAGCCTGGCGTTCATCTACGAACACAAGGCAGCCCATAAGATTGCGGTGGAATACCTGAAACCGGCCATTGCAAAGGAGAATCTGTTCATGGAGGTTGTAGAGCGGATCAACAGCAACAAGTCCCTGAGCGATGCCGAACTACGGGCACGAGACAGGGCGGAAGAGCTGATTGCCATGGCGCTAACACAGGCCTTTGACCATATGGTAAGGTATGGGGTTGCATATGGCTATGTTGCTGCCGGTATGTCTTTATTGCTCCTTCACATCGATCGGGCAGATCCGCAGACGCTGTATTGCCATCCGTGTGTACCAGGCGAGGACGTGGGGTCAGAAGCGGATTGGGTCGACGAGAAAGCGTCCTACACGGCCGCGGCTCAGCTGGCTAGCTTTTGCCTATTGAGTTTCCGATCTGAACCTCTGAGGGGAGCTTCACTCGACGCAGCATTGCAGAAGGCCGATGCAAGCCTGAGAATATGGAGTGAGCCGTACGAGGCGGCAGCGGAGGAGGCGGCGGCGGCAGCGGAGGATGATACCGAGTTGTCCGAATCGGCACCTACCAGGCAATACTGCACGCAGGCCTGCCTGTTGGGCCTCAAGAAAGGATGGGATCTCGACGGCAACTGCCCCAACGTGCTCTCCCACCGTACCGCCGACGGTGGTGGCACCCGGCACTCCATCGACGCTGATGAGTTCGCCCGCCTGGTGGGCGAGCGGTTCCGCCGGCACCCGTACCGAGACTGCGAGGCGCTGGACAAGAGGGGAGCAGTAGGCCTGCTCTTCAAGCTAGAGCTGGCGCCGTACGGGTACACATTTGTCGGCAAGGGGACGCTGCCGATCTACCTCGGCCGCCTAGAGCACGAGGGCCGCATCTACGCGCACCTCGACAGACTCCAGGGCGAGGTGGTACCGGTGCACCTGGGGCTCGCGCACCTGGACCGGGGCTACGCGCTCCCCGGGGGGGTCAGGGTCTTGGACATGATGCTGATGTCGTGGGCCGGGGAGACGGAGGAGCCGGCGGGCGCCACGGCGACGGACCTCGCGGCCGAGGTGCTGCGCTCAGAGCAGGCCGTTCGGGACGAGGGTGTCGGCCACGGCGACGAGCGCAGCGCCAACCGGCTCTGGAACGAGGAGCGCCGCCGCGTCATGATCATCGACTTTGACCGCGCTGTCCTTTGCCCCCGTCCCAGCCTCAAGCAGCTTTCCAGGGTATCCAGGAAGAGGAGACGGCAGGGAGGCAGTTCTCGCAGGGAGCTGTAGCTCGGACCTGTGGTGGTGGAGCACATGCGTCCGTCTTTGCCCAGGTGACGTTGTATAACAGACCGATAAAGCAGAGCGGCTGTCGCAAGTGAATGAGACATTCCAAGACCCCGGGTCGTTGCAGATTTGTGGCCCTCAAGGCCATGAGGTGCAGGCCCGAGCACCCGATCCCAGGCAGACTTGGCACTCTGTACTTGTCGGAACGTCAGAAATGCAGTTCAAGTTGGTTGCACATGATTGACATGACGCACTGCTTACGTCGAATGCGCAAGCCCCTTGCGCCCGGCTGGGCCAGACTCCGCATCTTTCATCGAGCTGATGAAGATTTTGCGCAGGGCGGCGCATGGCGGGGTGGTAAAGGATCAGAGCGGGAGCATAAGCTTAAAGCAACCGCAGCGGCAGCGAGTCGGAAGCGGCTCTGCTAAAGGCGGATGATTGAAGGCGTCTCAGCTGTAAAATAAAAAAGTAACTCCTAACCTTTCACGTAACCGGGATGTGTGGGTCATGAGCTCAATCGCATTCTGCCGGTCTACGAGCACATGGCGATACGAGTTCAAAGGGGACCATCGGTGGACGGGCGGTCGACTTATACGTCATCATGTTGGCATCTGTCGACTCGAGAGTAGAGTAAGCCTCCACCTCTTCCTTGTTCAATGTCATTACGTGCGGATTGATCCTGGGAACCCGTCTTCACTCCATAAGCCATTTGGACACAACTTCCATGCTCTCGATATGGTTGAGCAGTATCACCAGGAACCGGGTTGCGCCGAAGAGCTCTGCGTCGGCTGCACCCGATACCACTGGGCGATTGCCGCACGAGTCACACTCTGCATACTGACGCTCGGGTTTTCCGAGCTGGTCAGAGGGCGCCAGGGATGGTTCGCAGGCTGCTTCTCCCCTCAGCAGGAGCCCGTACCCGCGACGCACAGAAGGCTCTACGCGAACGACGTCCCGGTGGGACACCAGCCAAGAACGGGAGAGATGGACGCCCGCGCCGGTAATATGCAGGGGGAGCTTGGGCATCGATCGAGCGCCTACAGCCAGAGCGAGTCGGAGCGCCAGGCCTACCGGGCTCTGGGCTCTCCGCGGAATGGCATCCCGTTTCGAGAGAATGACGCCGTCCCGGAGAGAACTTCTGATACGGCCCAGCAACATGCAATTCCGGCCGCAGTTGTTGTTATATAACGGTGCTTGACGGAGGGCTAGGCTTAAGGATGGGCGTATCGAGTCCACCGTCTCTTTTCATTCGACAGACTTGGTCTGTAATGTCCTTTTGCTGTCGTCTCGTTATCACGCACCGGATATGTATCGTCAAGATGTCTGACCGGAGCAAACTATGGTCATGGATCACACTCCATAGTGAGCGGCAATTGAGGGAGTTGCAGTTCCGTCGTCCGGCCGAGATGACAGACGTTCCCGCAATAAGTCGTCTAAACAACTCTGCTCGGACCACCGCCCACGGTGAACAAGGGGCTCAGGCTTCAACGCAAGTACCTCGTTTGCGCTACAACACACCTGAATAGCTGACCAGTCGTCATTAGGACGATTAAATGGGCCCAGAACACTGGAAGCCACGCAGTTGGGCTTCATTGTCATCGCGGCGTCGCCATTTCACCGGCGCGAAGCACCTCGAAATAGAGGATCATTCACCACCCCCTCAGCTGCAAATGGAGCCACTAATGGTTGGCCGATGCTTCTTCAAGGCAACCAACGCGTTCCCGCCTAATTCCTGTTCAGTCCGAGCGAGTGGCTGATGGTCAGCCTGATGACCCGAGGCGCCCAAGGAACCAGGCAACCAAGGCATCCCCTGACAGCTTTCCTTCTCGGCGTTGCTTCCCAGGCGCGGACTGCGACCCGGCATCCTTCAAGCCCCTCTTGGCCGCAGTTCTCAGCCCCAGTGCCCATGGGAGTTTGCAGAATCGCAAGAGACGGAGCTCGTCAGACCACTTCTGCAGGACAATCTCCAGCCAAGATGCACAGCTTCCCTCCCTCATTCTGGGATACGTCATCCCAGGTTTTGGTCACGCCTGGGCCTTGCAAGAACCCGATCGGCTTCACAATACACGACCTCGTCCCACAGCCCAAGCCGGTGTGGTCTCGAAAGATCTTGCGAGATTTGCCAGACACGGGGGTCCAGATCTTCGCCATCTGTGAGGGGTGAGGCCCTTGCCTTGTTCCCCTGTGACCTATCTAACGATTGCTAGTATTCTGAATTCAACCCAGTCGCAGACCATGGATGCTCCCCTCCCCCGCATCTCCCCAGTCGATGGACGCAATCAACGAACGACGAGCGCTGCCATTCGAAGCAGGTCATCCGCGTACAACAAAGTCTTTCGACACCTCATCGGCCATGCCATATACCCTGCAAGACACGCACACGCGGCAGTCTTTCACGTCACAAACCTAGCAACCTCGGGGGTGTTCGTGGAGAGCTGCTGGCCAGAAGGGCATCTCTCTCTTATGTCTTTCGCAGGCATTCGAGGAGTTTTAGAGAGCAATGACAGCCATTGTCGAAACGACGTCGTGGGTGCTTGTTTTCCTCTACTTTGTGGGAACTCAAATATCCCCAGCAAATGGACATTCTCTTCACCGAGCTGGACCCATCACAGATACGGCGGCGAGGCCTGGCTTTCATGGCGCGCTCCTACGGGATCTCAGCGAGACTGATAGAAATGATCTTAAGTCAAAGATCATTCCAACGAACATCCGAGCTTTCCGGTGGCAATGAACTTCCACCTGAAGCCAAGGGCTCCGATGGACTTCCATCGTGGCGCAAATGCAGGCTTGCTATTTGGGCATACGGAGCCCGCGCCATACGCTGTGCAGAACCATGGGTGACTGAGCCGGTGTACGATGGAAACGCCTGAGTTCGACGTACCAACCTGGTGCTTGCTTCAGATTCGCCCACCACGCCGCTGCGCCGACCACTGCCTCGGGTCGGCCAGGGCACCACATGATGTCTGAAGGCACTTGCTATGGTAGCGACCCTGGGGCATTCATTTCTGGATTCACTGCATTCAGAAATGCCAGGACATGGTAAAGCGTCATCGGGACCGCTTCATTCAGGCTGCAAACGCCAGAGCCAGGGGCATATAGAATGCAGGGACATGGTGCCCGCCCACTTCTCAAATGACTCTTGGATTCTTTTGCATTTGTTTTCCGTACAGCTCGAAAACGTAATCCTTGCGGCAGAGTCATTGGAGAGAGTTCACTTGGACCACAGACACGGGAGTGTTCTTGTTGACTTGCGTGCGCGGGGTGTGGCTGACCTTTATTCGTCACAGGAGTGGTTCTTTCGTCTTTGGCAAAGCATACAGATCATGTCCCCCGGAGGAGCAGGCAGCGACCATTCTTCAAATGCACTCGGAGTTCTCTGTTGGACAGAATCCTTTGTGCAGGCGGCACGTTTAGCAGACCTCTCTTGGGATAAGCCATGGCGTTCATCCCGAGTTCGCACTCACCTCGGCGGGCGTATTTGCTTCGAGAGTCGACTGCTTCAGGGAAGATTGTGCGTTTGTCCAAGTGGATGCCTTGATTTTGTCGTGGGTCAAGTCCTGGGCTGCCCTGGGATACGCAGTCGTGTCTTTGTACGAGGTATATGACTGCCGGAGACGCGCTGTTTCTCTGTCCTTTTTCACAGCCGCAGAGGCGCATCCGAATGGATTTTTAGTTGCAAACACGCTACGCGCTCTTCTCCATCGCCACTATGGGTATTGGTATGTGTTTTCTAATGCGCAGATAGCGTCAGAACTGAGTAGCTAACGCGGTATTTACTAGCTGGGTGGTTTGTGCGGAAGTGTTTCGGAACCTCCTTCGTGAAGAGCTATCCACATTGGGTGCCTGTGGACGTGATGCGGGAGCGTTTACTCCACCTACTCTACTTGGATGCCTCCGGTCAACTCGACAGAAATCAGTTTGTTGGCCACATGGTGCTGCAGGGGGGCCGGATGGATCCTACCATTGGGTTTGGTTGGGCCACAAGGACGGGTTTAAGAAGCATAGGAGCCCGCGTGATGATTGGAGCCTCAACGAGGAAGCCATCGCGGATGTGCTCCTTGGATATCTCTCCCAGTGGCGTCACCCGGTTCTCTTCGATTCACGGGGTGGTGTAGTTCCGCAGCAAGAACGCTTGGTCTTGGACCCCAACTATGTGCTGCGGTTCTTTATAAGGGCGGGAAACCCCTAGCCTTGGTCTTGCGCGACGCTCCCGTGGTTGTTCTCGAGCCCGGCGAGTGGCGGGATTGACTGGAGGTGGTGGCCTGGCAGCTAGCCCTGTCAGTCTGGGTGCTGACGAAGCTGAAGCGGGGATCCTTAAAGGCTGTGCAGCCCTCGAGAGATGTGAATGAGATCGTTGCGAGGGATTTGCAGAGGTCCAGGGAAGCATCGCTGGCGCAACAGAGGAGTCTGCCGACCGCGAGAGATTCAGTGGAAACCCCAGTCGAATAGAGCTTGCTCCTCGGAATGCTGGCGCAACAGAGGAATTGCCGCGAGAGGTGGACACGCCAACTCGGTGTATAGTTGGGATTTCTGAATACAAGTTTGCGATGGCCTCACTTCCACATGTAAATATGACTACAATGTGTATATGCGGTGTTGTTGGCCCGCCACGATCACGCCAGTTTTCGTAGGTCCGACGACAGGTGGAACTTGCTTCAGTCCTGTGCGTCTACACGATAAGAGTCCAACTACATCGCCATGGCCTTCACCACGCCAATGCCGGCCTGAGGGAGACGGGAAGTTGGGAGGTCTGTGGAGCGCGCCGCTCGTTTTGGATGAAGCTCGGTCTTGCGGAGGTCTCGGTTCTGCCGTCTCGAAGGCGGGACTTGACGGCGCCGCCGAGGTCGTTGATCGCCCCATCTGGTCCTGGCTCAAGGGTCTGGCGCACGGGTCTCGGTCTGGCGGATGGTCGTCTGCTGCCGCTCGCTTCTACAATCGCCATGGACGGCGATCCATTGCGGAGAGCGAGGTGTCGGCGCCCAGATTCGATCGAGGCACGGCCAACGCACCCCGCCTTGCAGCCTCAGGCCGCTGGTACCCCGAAAGATATTCTCACGGGATCAGCGAGAGGAATTTTCAGCCGTCGTATGTCCATGCAGGGTGCAGGTTCCCTCCAGTCGCTATGAGAACATGACTACGCTCCGCCGGTATGCCGCCTGCGGGCGGCTTGCGCAATCGCCAGTTGGCCTCTGGCGGGGATACGGGGCGAATGCCCGATGAGACCGGCATGGAAGCATACGCTCTCCAGGCTGATGAGACCAATTTGCAGCGGATTCAAATTTCAGACGAGCAACGCCTCTACCACTGTCGTTGAACACTCGGAACGGACATATTGGACACGACACTGGTGTCATTCCAAGTTTGTACTGGCGAGCTGCACTTGATCCGAAAGACATCCACCGTCACCTTCTTGCTCAGGCTGCACGAATCGACGCGTCGTGACATTCTGGCTGCACCCCGCCTTGGATAGCCGATTAAGCGCGAGAGCGTCGGACTCCCCGGAAATATGCCATTTTGGACAATGAAGCTGGTGGACCTGGACGATTCGGGACGCCCCGCATTCCGGAGCGTGCGGAGCCAAGCCAAGCGTGGATGAGGGCGTCGCACGGCCAGCGTCTCGGGTAGACACGTCTGCAACAAATGGCTCGGTGCATGAATTCAGACGTCTGCATGCTATCGCACACCACGATTGATTGGATAACTGGACAACGATCGGGCAGAAGATCCCCTGTGAATCGGGCAACGAAAGACTCTTCATTTTCTATCTAAGGAGCGGAATTGGGCCGAACTAAATACTCGATGGAGATACTGCTGCCTGGTAGGCAGCAGTATCATGACTGGTTGTAGCCTGCTAGGCAGCGGTGCTGTTGACCTTCTGTGTGAGTGAGCGACCTGACCTTGACACATGCTCTGGGCGTACCGTCACGCTCGAGTATTGTTCGTGTGGAGAAAGCGACTCCAGGGCATCAGCGCCCAAAACGCCGTCGTCTCCAGGGTAACCGCCTACAAGGCAGTCGCTTACGTCGTTTCTCGGGTGTGCCGGGTTGCAAAGCCATCTCTGTTTATAGACTTCAATGTTGCATCGTTTCACAGGCCTTGTCGTCTGGCTTCATGCCATCCCTCTCTCATCTAAAACAGATGGCAGGGATCAAAGGTACAATGATCGTTAAAGAAGCGACGTCTATTGCAGCAAGACGTTCTCAACTCCCTGTTGACGTGATGACTCTAGGGTAGGGCGGTCGCGCGCAAAGTCGATTAGGCCGGGTCAGTCACGGCCACGCGAGGGTGGGCGTGGACCGGGTTGCCGGGTACTGCCGCGTACTCGAAAAGATAAGATACACCAGGGCAGCAGCCGCCTGTGATTGGCTGATTGGGCCACCTGTGATTGGCGGGATGGCCTTTGAAGATTGTGCGTTGGTTTGTCTCGCCATACTGCGGCTCACGAGCCTTCCGCAACGCCCGAACTGAGAAGACGCAAGGACGGCCTATCTGGCTGAGTTTGCGATCCCCCAGATATTGTAGATGGCATCAGCATCTGGCATGGCGTATACTCGTACTCACTCGTGCGAGTGCTCCGCGCACTGGCGCCGCGCTGCGTCGGCTCCGTCTCGCGAGTCAGCCGTCGTCCAGCGGCGTCAGCAAAAGGACCCAGACTCGCGCCTCTGCGCCCATCCGGCCCACGCATGCCGTCTGGGCCCAAGGCTGGTGCAACCACACTGTCGGACGGACATGGGCTGGTCAGGGTGCAGCGGCCACGGCTACCCCCGGATAGGCAGGTCGGCGCACCGAGGCACAGTGCGCGGCGGCCGGGCGAGCCCCTGGCCTGGGCCCTCGCAGATCGCCATCTACCCGGCCGTCCACGCCGGGCGCGACGGTGCGCGTACAGTGCGCGCACGGTCGCAGGCACAGGGATGCCGCATCGCTGGCCAGTCAGGCTCAGCACGCAACTCCATCTGCGCGCGACTGTGGGGGATTTCTCAGCGGCCTTTTGCCCCGGACGGGGCCGTCCAGTGTGCCAGCTGCCCGCCTGCTGGTATCGAGAGGCACAGGCAGCGTACTGCTGCCACCGGCGCCGTCCCATGTCTCCCCTCCTCTCCCCTTCACTCCACGACTCCACGACGCCCCGAGGCAGGCCACACGAGACACCCAGGGACGAGAAGCGCAGGAAAAGAGGCCATCTCGTCGTCCTTGCCGTCCTCGTCTCGCTCCGGTCGACGAAGAACGCCGGCGCCCACGGCCAGGCGCACGACACGACCGGTCGACTCGCGCCAGTCCGCTCCATCGAGTCTCGCCTCTGCCCCCAAACCACCGTCCACCGCCCACCGTCCACCGCCCACGGCGCGGCCGCTCGCTCGCCATGGTTCCCTCGCTGTTCCGCAAGCGCCACGAGGCCGAGGAGATCACGCCAATCCCCGGGCCCCTCGACTCGAATGCCTCGGGCGTCGACCACCTGCAGCACCTGCAGCAGTTCGAAAAGGCCCACAAGCTCGACCCCAACCTGCCCATCGACGAGCTCAACGATGTCGACGCCGCCATTGCGACCGGCAATGCCGAAAAGGGCATCGAGATTGAGCATGCGCTCATGGAGGACAACAGCCCCTATCCAGAGGTACGTCCCCTCCCCTCGACCACTGCGGTCGCCATCCACGCGCGCGGACGAGCTGTCCATCTGTTCATCGTTCCGCCGTCGCGTCGCGGAGCCCGTGATCGTCATGATGAAATGCCGCGCGGGCCGCCATGTTGAACCCTTCATCGTCAGGCTTGGCTAACGTCGTCCACAGGTCCGTGCCGTGGTGCGCAACTACGACGTAGATGTCCCTGCTAACACCGTTCGCGCCTGGGTCATCGGCATGGTCCTCTGCACTCTCGGTTCCGGCATCAACATGCTCTTCTCGCTGCGCAACCCCAGCGTCGCCATCACCACCTACGTCGTCCAGCTCATCGCCTACCCCATCGGCCGCGGCTGGGACCTCATCATGCCCGACAGGGTGTGGAACCTCTGTGGGCTCAAGTTCAACCTGAGACCCGGCAAGTTCAACTACAAGGAGCACGTCGTCATCGTCGCAATGTCAAATGTGAGCACTCGGCCCCATGTTGACCAGTCTTTGTCGCTTTATGTCGTGGCCGCTGACGTTATGGACGCGCTTCCAGGCTGCGTATGGCGGTGGTGTTCTCTACGCCACTGATGTTCTCATTGCGCAAAAGATCTTTTACGGCCAGGACTTTGGGGTCGCCTTCCAGCTCCTCTTCGGCATCACCACGCTCTGCACCGGCTACGGCCTGGCCGGGCTTGCCCGCCGCTTCTTGGTCTGGCCCGCCGCCATGATCTGGCCCGCCGACCTCGTCAACTGCGCGCTGTTCTACACCCTGCACGACCACTCGAGGTCGGACCCCTCCAAGACCAACGGCTGGTCCATCGGCCGCTACAAGCTGTTCCTCATCATCGCCTCGGGTGCTTTCGTGTACTTTTGGTTCCCGGGCTGGATCTTCAAGGGCCTGTCCATCTTCGCCTGGGTCTGCTGGCTCGCGCCCCAAAACGTCGTCGTCAACAAGCTCTTCGGCGGGCAGCACGGATATGGGCTGATGCCCATCACCTTTGACTGGACAATCGTCAGCGGGTTCGTCGGGTCGCCTCTCATCCCCCCCTTCCACGCCATCGCCAATGTCCTCGGCGGCATCATCGTCTTCTTCGTCTTCGTCTCCATGGGCGTCCACTTCAGTGGTGTCTGGTACGCCGACTACGTCCCTGTCCAGTCCTCCGAGTCCTACGACAACATGGGCAACATCTACAACGTCAGCCGAATCCTGGACGCCAACTTCCAGTTCAACGAGACGGCATACAAGGAGTACTCGCCCCTCTTCCTCTCGACCCAGTTCGCCATGGCCTACGGCCTGTCCTTTGCCGCCATGTCGGCCGTCATCATCCACGTCGGCCTCTACCACGGGAAGGCCATTTGGAGGCAGTTCAAGATGGCCCGCCATCAGGAGGACGACGTTCACATGCGCCTGATGAAGAAGTACCGCGACGCCGAGGACTGGTGGTACGCCGGTACGTGTGCACTGCTTGTTGCCGACCTCTCGAGGTCGCGTCTGTTGCTCGTCTGCTAACCGTCGTGCAGCGCTGTTCATCGTCATGGTTGCCATCTCGTTTGGCGTCGTCGTGGGCTGGCCGACAGGCTTCCCTGCCTGGGCTTACGTCGTCTGTCTCCTGCTCCCCATCATCTGGCTCATCCCCATCGGCCTCATCCAGGCCATCACCAACATCCAGCTCGGCCTGAATGTCCTGACCGAGTTCATCGTCGGGTACATGGTCCCTGGGCGGCCTCTGGCCATGATGATGTTCAAGAACTACGGCTACATCTCCATGTCCCAGGCTCTTTACTTTTCCCAGGACCTTAAGCTCGGCCACTACATGAAGGTGCCCCCCCGCGTCATGTTCGCCTCGCAGCTCGTCGCCTCCGTCTGGTCGGCCATTGTGCAGATTGGCGTCATGAACTGGGCCGTCAAGAAGATCCCCGACGTGTGCAGCATCGACCAGGTCAACAACTACACCTGCCCCAGCGGCCGCGTCTTCTACACGGCCTCGGTCGTGTGGGGGGCCATCGGCCCGGCCCGAATCTTCAGCCACGGCGCGACGTACGCGTCCCTGCAGTGGTTCTGGCTCGTCGGCGCCGCGACGCCCATCATCACTTGGCTGCTTGCCCGACGGTGGCCCAAGTCCATCTGGCGCTACGTCTGCACGCCGGTCATCTACGGAGGCACGGGCCTGCTACCTCCCGCGACCGTGTACATCTTCCTTTGCTGGGGTGTCGTTGGCATCATCTTCAACTACTACATCAAGCGCCGCTACACGGGCTGGTGGCTGCAGTACAACTACATCACGTCCGCCGCCCTGGACTGCGGCCTGATAGTCTCGACCCTCCTCATCTTCTTCACCCTGTACCTCACGAGCACGGATCCTCCGAATTGGTGGGGAAACGTTGGCGCGTTCGAGACCTTGGACTTTAAGAACATGGCCATCACGAAGCAACTGGCACCCGGGGAGACGTTTGGACCGTCGGTATTCCCGTGATGGGCAGATGAGATGACGAGCATGGATGAAGCAAGCAAATGGAATTGACAAGACATTTTCGGGAGTTATATGGCATGTGCGGTGGGACTGGATATTGACGGAGTCTGGGGTTGCATTTACGAGCTTTTGGTTTACATCGCTGGGATTGGACTTGCGCGCGAAGATACCTAATTGACGAATCATGTCCGCAATAGAAGACTGAAGCGCGTTGGATGCCAGCAGTTAGTGATTTGTGAGACGAGATGTGATCCGAGCCCATTACGGAGTAGACCTCGGGACTTGAAGAGATTGGTGGACAAGACACGGAGGCGCCCAGGTAGCTGCGATGATATACAAGCCATACGGCCTCGTCTTGTATACACAGTTGAACGCTTTAATTTGTTCAAAGACTCGTGGCTGTGATGTCTCAATCGCTAGCAAGACAGACTCGCGGGTACTACCGGCTCCACACTCCTGGGTCGGCGTCACGTGCCGCGCGAGCCAAGGAGGGTACGGTCACATGACCCAGCGGAACATCTCACCACCGAATCCGCCCTCCCGGCAAATTAGGGCTAGCAGTGCAATTCGACACTCCACCAAAAAAGCCCTCTTGCATTTCGAGAATTTCCTCAGTCGTCATTCAACCACACGCCCAACCGCAACCGCCAAGATGAGTACGTCGTCACGCCCTGCTCGACGGCACAGATGCCATTGAGAGAATAGAACTGTGGACGGTGTTTGCTGACAATCTCCGCAGCGAAGGGTACCTCCAGCTTCGGTAAACGCCACAACAAGACGCACACCCTGTGCCGACGATGCGGTTAGTCTTCCTGAGCGCGCCCCGACCGAGAAAGAGGAGGACACGAGAAATCGCGGGAGGCGAAATCAGAATCGAAACGGCGAGGCAATGGCATTGGAGAGCGGAAATACTGACGGTGTATCGCAGGCCGTCGCTCGATGCACATCCAGAAGCACGAGTGCTCCTCGTGCGGCTACCCCGCTGCTAAGACCCGAAAGTGTACGTCTTGACCCCCTGACCGGCGAGCGAGCGCCGTGGTGCCGGTGTCCAGACGCTGACGGTGGTGTGTACAGTCAACTGGGGCGAGAAGGCCAAGCGGAGAAAGACGGTCGGCACTGGCCGCATGCGCTACCTCAAGGACGTCTCCAGGCGATTCAAGAACGGCTTCCAGACCGGCCAGGCCAAGAGCTCCCGGGGCCCGACCAAGCAGGAGTCCTAAACTCGCCTTCGCACCCCAAACGAGAATCAACCACCATGTCGGAACGATCATCGGCTTCGGGGAGGGAGGCTCGGTGAAGAGGGACGGCCTCGACGGCCGCCAACGAGATTGGACGGCGCGGCGGGGACTCTTCTGCAAGGCTTGACTGGATGGTGACGGTGGCGACTGATGGCATGGGACGGGACGGCGGCTGGAGCATGGGACACGGTGTTTTTGACGTGTTTACGCAAGGAACAAAAGGACTCTTTGCTTTTGCTTCGAGACGAGATTGCCGTGGGCATTCGCATTCGATTACGAAGTCTTGTGGCATCTCGATTCTTTGGATGTGCCGACGTGGAACGTGACATGACGCTGCGTGATGGCTGCAAGATGGAGACGGGAAGATGCGCGGTGCGTGATGAGGGCTGCCGTCAGGATGGAGACTGAAGACGCGACGGTGCAAGATGTCGACGCTCGACTCCCGTCTCCGGGCAGCATTGTGCCACTGTATTACAGCCATTTCACCCTCGCTTCTCGAATCCCAGACGACTATCCAACTTGTAGACATGGCGCTCGACGACTCAACCGTCCTTACGCCCCCCTCTCAAACACCCTGATGCCCCCGTCCCCGGCGACGTGATACAAGTACTCGACGTCGCGCGCCCCCTCGTCGTCGCCGCCGTCACCGCCGCGCTCCGTAACCCGCATCACGCCGCTCACGTCGCGCGCGGCGCCCGTGTCGAGCATGCGCAGGGCGACGACGGTGCGCGCGGCGTGCGCCTGCGAGAGCACGAGGGCGGCGTGCTCGCGCTCAAGGGGCGTGGCCCGCGCGTTCAGCAGGGGCGCGTCGGCGGCGAGGGCGAGGATGGTGGCGTGGACGCGCTGGGGGCGGTCAGCTTCGACACGGTCAAGGGGTTCGGGGCCATGGACGCGCACCTCGCGCAGGGACAGCAGCATGGCCTGCACGGACAGGCTCGTCACGCCGTCGGCGGGCGCGGCGGCGGCGAGCAGCGCGTCGACGTGGTCCACGAGGAGGACGGTCCGCGCAGCGGGGACATCCCCCAGCGCGGCCTCGATGCCCGCGCGCACGCCGGCCAGCCCGCCGCCGCGGAGCACGCGGTCCCCCGTCGC
>JALHCA010000641.1:0-29692 GCA_024340505.1 Tolypocladium nubicola | reverse complement strand
CTCGGGCGTCTCGTAGCGGGACAGCGGGAGCGCCGGCAGGGGCGTCTGCGCGGCGACGCGGTCGAGCTCGCCGGCGAGGGCGGGCGTGAAGCGCGGTTCCCGTGCGGGGGGCAGGGCCGGCGCCGGCGAGGCGCCTTGCTCGGCGGAGATGAGGGCCCGGGCGGCGGCGAGCGCGGCGGGCGAGGGCTCGGGGTCGATGTCTGCGCGAGGGTCAGCGGCTACATCCGCGACGCAGGGCCAGGCGGGACACGCACAGGGGAGGGACTCGTGAAAGGCAGGCGGCGGCGCCATGGTGCCCGGTTCAGCCTCGCGGGGCGCGTCGTTGCGCGGCTCCCTCGCGCGGCTCCAGGCGCGGTGTTCGAGCGCGAGCAAGCTGCGTTCTGTCTCTCAGAGCGGCCGGGCGTAAAGGTCGCTGTTCGTCGCTGCCGCGATGCGCACGAGTCTCGATGCTGGCAGTGGGCGACGGCCGATGATGCCTCCCGAAATTTTAGCCTCGTCGTCCTCGATGGCCCGTGGCTCCCACACGCACGGGCCACCTCAGCCTTGGCGGGTGGAGCAGCGGCCTCGGTGTGCGGGCTTCACCTGCTTCACCTTGCGCGACCGCAGCCCACGCCCGCCAGCAAGCGGGCGTGTGCTTTCGTACGTAGAGGTGGTCAGAGGTGGTCTGCGCCGCTGCCGATTACGTCGCAACTCGCATGCATCGCTCGCGCAGCACAGCAGCTCAATCTGCAGAGCAACCGCGCGTCGCAGCAGCCGACCCGCCGCGCTTTCACCGGAGCCCGTCGCGGCGTCTCCTGGGGGGATGGTGTCACTGGTGCGGCGGAGCGGGGTACCAGCCAGTCATGTAAACGAGCGAGCTGATGCCATCCCTACGCACTGCCGCGTGCGCAATCGAACATGGCTGTGCTCCTTGGGACTTGGGAAAGGCTGGGCAGTCGGCGGACAGAGGTGGGCATCCCGTCTGCCGTCATGACCATTCCATTCATCAACAGACCTCTGCGCATTTTCGTTTCCAATGATGCCTGAATCGGTTCCATTTAGAGCCGTTGGCCACCGTCGTCATGCGACGCGGTATGATGGTAATACAATAGTACATCTTTGCCCACCAGTACATCGTGGTGCAAAGCCAAATGTGTCCGCCGAGATCCCGTAACAGTCAAGAGGAAAGGGTCTTTCGTCAAACTCCGATCCTGATACACCTCCCATGAGCCAGCCGCATGTCGATGCCGCAATCCCCTCGTCCCTCCAACTCCCAAGCCAAGAAAAAGCAAATGTTCATGTGTTGATTTCGTTCATTTATAAGTGCGGCGGCCGTGTCATTGGAAGCTCCAATCGTTGGACATGACTATCAGGGCCCGGTTGGGCACGACGGCTGCCTCATCTAAGTAGACGTGGAGGCGCCGCTCTCAGACGAGTCCGTCTTGGACAGCTCGTCGCCGTTCTCGTCGACGGGGCCGTGGACAGACTCCTCAAAGACCGGCTCGGGCTCGTTCACCTCGAACTTGGTCTTGAAGTCTGCAATGTGATGGGAGAGGGTGCTGCTGTTGGAGCGGCGGCGCGCGTTGGCGAAGTGGAAGTCTTCAACCATGACTTCCTCTCCAATGCTGCCCCTTTTGGCCAGTTAGTGAGGGTCGGCTGATAGATAGAGGGGACATGACGTACCAGTTGCCCTTACCGCCGCCGTCCTTCTTGATCTTCTTGGGGTCGACGTCGAGGTGGCCAGACTTGGCGAAGAAGCGGGGGAGATGCTCAGCGGGGGCAGCAGTGCCATCCGCGAGACCCTTGTGGTCTCGGTCGTTGGCCTTGTGGGAGCGAGTCACTGCGAGGGCATGGGCTTAGCAGACGCTCATGATGATTGATACCGAAGCCCGACGCCAATGCGGGCATCGAGGATGTACATGATGATTCCTCGGTGGCAACTTGGTGGCAACGCTGATGGCTTAGATGAAGGCTTGGCCGCCACCGACAGCAACATCAACGTCACACGCAAGTACACCGCCGGACATGCAGAATGGGCCAGCGAGGCACGGCAACTTACTATTGAAGGCGTGGAGTAGACTGAAGAGAGGCTATCCTCGGGGACAGAAGAGGGGCAGCGTGAGCTTGTTGCGCGGGATGTATGCGTGAGGGAGTTGTAGTGGTGTGGGCGGAGATGCTTCAATAAGCCGTCGTTGATGAGTCAAGGCAAGGTGTGTCCTCAAGGAACAAAGTCGTGATGGTTCAAGTTCGTCGAGGTTGATGAAAGAAGAAGAATGGATGGATGGATGGATGGGGGAGAGGAATGATGATGGAAGACTTGGAGACGAGGACGGGGAAGCTGTGCTGTTATACCAGAGGTGTCACGCGAGTGCCGGGGACCGGGTGGTGTGACGGGGCCAATCAGCTCGGTCGAGTCATCGCTGGGCATCTGGGCTGGTACTCCCACTGTCTGCAGTACGTAGCTACATCGAGCTTGGAGGCGCCCAGCGAGCAGGAACGACTCACAGGGGCCCTGTCGCCATGGATGGGGCTATTGACGAGTGACGACAGGGGCGTCTCAATCACCATCAGCAGACGGACGAGCTCCATCGGGCAGATGGTGCAATGGAGTCACGGACGGACGCTTCACCGCTGGGCATCGATCCAACAAAGTACTCGTACTCGGACTGTACCTCTCGCGTCCCTCGTCCGCCGGGACCTGGATCCAGTTGGGGCAGCAACAGCGTGAGGGGGCGCGAGATTGGCACTGGCACCGCAGCATCATCGCGTGACCTGCGAGCGACCACTCCCGACTGACGCAAACTCTCCCCTCACCGCGTCCCACAACGGCCTCGCCAGGGTACTCGTGCCTTGGCCCTGGGCGATGGGACGCCTCCCGACTCGCGCCCATTTCGCCAATTCCATCCACGCCCCAGGCAGTGCGCAATTGGGCGCGCCCGTTGCGTCAAACCCCTCAATTGGCCTCGTCGTTCGCGGGCCCAGGCTCTGCCTGCGGCAACAGCTCGCTCACCTGGCGGGAGCTACCCTGGTTGCCTGGGCCCTGCGCCGCCCGATGTGTGTCTCGCCCCGCAGCGCCGAACCCCTGCGGAGGGGCTGTGACGTTGCCGCTCCCAGGCGGTTGCTCCAGCGCTGGAAGCGTCCAGCAGGCTTGGGATTAGCGCCAGCCGAGGTAGCCGGTACGCGGAACGCCCACGCGGCGCACGCGCGATTGCGGGGTATGGGGTACCGCAGCAGGCTCGGCGCTAGCGCAGAGTCCCTACGGTACCTATTTATTGTCTGGATTCTGTTGGGTTCCACGTCACGATATCGGACCTGGCTGTCTCGTGGCCTCGCCCAGGCCGGTCCGATGTCGCCGGAGCTCTGCAGCTCGCCTTCGCAGCTCCATTGCAGCGCGGCAAGATCCAGGAGCCCTCCGCGACTGACTCATACAGCCCGTGCCTTGCCCTGAGTGATAGACGCCCCTGAGTGATGACGCCCCTGCGGATGCCAACAAGTGGATGGACCACATGATCTTCTTTCCGGCGATCCTCCGTGCCATTGTGTCATGCACGGCCACCGACACTGACGTCGGCCTCCGCTTCCGGCCAGGCAGCGCCGTCTCAACAATGCCAAGCCGCCGCTCCAGGAACTGGACACGTAGCTGGTCACGCGACTGGAGCTCTCGAAGCTGCTGGAAAGAGGCATCGACGTGCCGAGGACGATTGGAAAGGACAGCATGTCAGAGCCGTAAACACACTGCACCTTGTCACGTCGAATCCTTTGTCATTGGCTTCTCTTTTGGCTAAACCAGTCTGCATCTTTCGAGGCCAGCCGCTTCGTCCCGTCTCCTCCTTTCTGCGTCGAGGCGACTTACATGCAACCAACTAGGAAAAATTATAATACAACGTAAACTCCATGTTTCCCACTGGCCCCGTCTGCCCCGAGTCCCTTGAAAGTTGAACACGGTAACCCAATCTGCTTCTCTCTCGTCCACCCCGTGTCTGGTCATCATTTGAGCCCCATCTTCGAAAACTCATTCTGGTACCGCAGCTTGAAGCCGTTGCACAGCGCTCGCATGTCCGGGTACTGGTACCCCTTGAGCTCGAACCCTTGCGGGATAGCTCGCACCGGCAGCCCAATGACCCGCGCCGCCCGGCTCGCCTTGAAGCACAGCCAAAAGTATCCCGGGTGCTTCGTGTCGATGCAGAACGCGTAGGCGGATCGGTTGGGGTTGGCGTCGATGTACGTCGTCAGCCATTTCTCTGCACAATAGTCAGCATCTACCATCTCCGCCACGCGCCACGCGCCATTACTCACCTGTCTCGCCCCGAGACCGGTTCTGGTACTTGTCGTGACGCATCAGCTCCTCCACCTTGCGGGCCATGGCCTTGACGTGGTCCACAATCAGCTCGTCCAGATCGCTGTACGTGTACTTGCCACCCACGCGCAGCAGCTTGCCCACCGAGAACTCGTTGTCCTTTTGCATCTCCAGCACGTCAATGTGCTGATAGACGTTGTCGGCAACCTTCCACGTGATGGCCAGGTGGTCGTTGCCCTTGGACGAGGGGCGGACAATTACCTCGCCGGGCGGTTGCGATCCCAGGTACTCCTCCGCCTGCACGGAGTTGAACGGCTTGAAGTTCGGGTGCTTCACCACTCGCTGCGTGCGCCCGGTCGTCCTGTCCTTTTCGCGCAGTTCGTCCTTGTCCTTGGCCTCGAGCGCGTCGTCCCATCCGTCTCGGCCGAAGTTGATGGGCCGCTTGTACGGGGTGCGGATCGAATCTTCCCGCATCGACAGCTTGGCCAGGAAGTCCTTGTAGTTCATCTCAAGGATCTTGGCCTGCGCCGTCTGTCCCGTGCTTAAGACGTCCTTGACCGAGGCGCGGCTCGTCACTTCGTGCGCCTCCACCCTGCCCTCGATGCCACAGTCCAGCCTCACGATGGCAAAGTCGTCCCGGACGAGTCGCACGTTCACGGGCACAATCATGCCTTCGCACAGTGAATCCTTGGTCTCGCCGGTAAAGGCCGTGAAGATCTCGGACTGGCTGAGGCTCGCGAAGCTTCTTCGGAGCTCCTCGTAAGGGGCTTGAAGCTCGGCGCTGATTGCCTCGAGGGTGGCCCGCTTCCGCTGGTTGAAGTTCTTCAACAGCTGGTCTGCGTATTCGTCCAGGACCAGCTCGTTGACGCGCTCCTGCTCGTCCTGCTTGAACAGCTTCCGGACGATGGCCCCGGGGCCGTTCTCGTCCGTCTCCGCCTTGACATCCTCCTCATCCAGCTCCAGCGCGTCGGCGGCCATCTTCCGGCCGAGCTCATAATCTTCAGGGTGAACGCGCGTGTTGTCCAGCGGATCTGAAGACGGGTTCGTCGCATCGTAGTCAATGTACAGAAAGCTGGCGCAGTTGTTCCAGACCCTCGGGCCCACCACGGGAAGCTTGCCGCTGTCGGGGTCGCCGACCAGTTCGTCTCTAGTGTTGACGGCGCCGCCGTTGGCGTTGATGGCCTTAACCACGCTCGTGGCCTTTCGTGGGCCCAAACCAGCGACGTAGGGCAAGAGGTTCGCCGTGTACGTGTCGGTCATGGCATCGTTTATGTTGACGCCGACCATGTTGACCGTGTCGACCATGGCAGACTCCAGGTACCTCATCAGCTTGTCCTGGGGCAGCATGTGTTGACACGAGTGGAAGGAGAGCGACCCCACGTCCTTGCCCAGCGCAGCATACTCCTTCATAGGGTTCTGCATGTAGCGCGCGAGCGCGATGCAGTATCTGGTGACGGGATTGAGGGACGGGTGCTCTGCGAGAGCCCGAGGGCTGTCCTTGTATAGGCGAGCAACCTCGTCATCGACGATGACCACCTCCAACGGCTCAGTGCGGTAGTCGTTCGTCTCGGGATCGTCAAACTCGGGGCCCATGAGCCCCCTCTCGCTCACGAGGCTCTCGAAGTCGCGAATCATTTTATGCGTATCCGCACTCCAACCGCTGACACCGATGACATCAGGGCGACGGCGCTGCACGAGCTCGACAAACTCCTCCCGCTGGGCGTCGTCCCGGGCGAGGTTGGCAAACTTTCCTTGCTCCAGAACGCGGCCATCTTCCTCCACCCAGGCCCAGCAGATGGGGTCGCGACCTGGGTCTCCCATTCCGTTCGACAAGGTCAAGACTCGAGGCGTCGTGCCCAGGATCATCCCCTTTGGTTTGTAGGGGGCTTGGTCAAGCTTCCTGTAGAACTCTTGCCGGCACATCTTGAGGACCTCGTCCTGGCAAAAGGTTCGGATGACCTCCTTGACGTTTTTGACAACAATCTTCTCCAGCTTGGGAAACGCATGGTCAACGACCTTTTTGCGCTCCTCGCGCCACTGCTCTGCGCGGTCGCTAAAGTTCTCCGACTCGAACTCCTGATAGAGCTGCCGGCGAAAGTTATACTGCGGCGGCATATCAACCTTGATCTCTATCAAGCCTTCCTCCTCGGCTCGAATCATCTTGAGGAAGAGCTCGGGCTCCTGGACTAGGTCGGCGATCGCTTGGTTCTGGAGGTACTTAATCTCGTAGTACGGATGCGAGTCGTCGATTTTGCGCAGTCCCTTGTCCGTCCGCCGACAACTTATCTCCGCCGCCTGGTAGTATGAGTTTCGGAAGTACTTGCGCAGCCGAGGACAGGCAAACAGCTCCTCAGAGTACATTTGGCGCGCAGCATGTATGACCTGATCACCCGTATTGAAGTTGTCGTCGACTAGGTTGTCGGCCAGATCCATCGGATACTGATCATCGTCGTCCGGTGTAATCTTTTTTCCCTGGCGGAGAGCATTCTTGGCCAGCTGATCCGCCGAGATGCCATATGCCTTAACAAAGTAGTACGCCTTGCCATTGCGAACGCGCTCGAGCAGCGTTGACTTGGAACCCGGCCGTTTCGTCTGCGAAACATTGCCAGATATGATTGCCAGGTCCTTGAGCTTCGGGCCGTACTGAAACTGCAGGTAGTCTTGCAGGTCTTGCAGCTCCTCCATTGTTGTCGCCTCGGGAATCAGCTCCACCACCATGGGGTCCTCCACGTCAAGGGACTTGAGGCTCTCGTATGTCCTTTCGAGAGAATTCCTCTTGTCCACGAATGAGCGGAACTTGATGTCCAGCTCGAGGATTCGCCACAAATCATCTTGATTCAGAAGCTTGTCGGATTGGATGGAGTAGTCGGGACCATCGGGGTCGTCGCGCGTCGACCTCCGGATCTTTTTGGAGTGGAGTAGGTAGTCTTTGCGGTGCTGGAAGACGTAGGGCACCTCGACCTCGTCGACGATGAAGAACTCGAGCACCTTGCCAACGGCTTTACCAAAGGGAACCTGAAGCTCCTGCGCCAGGCCCTTCTTGGGCCAAAGCAGGTTGGAAATCCACCGTGACTCCTCCTTGAACTGCTCTGGCGAGAGCTGCATGTGCTTGAAGGGCTTGCGATCCAGCTGAAATCGCTCGGGCTCGTCGGTGAAGCGTATCTCATTGTCTTCGTCGGTGAGGAGCTTCTCCTTGAGCTGCGAGGGTTCAAAGACGTCCTTGAGCTCGATGGCCTGCTCCTCTCTTTCGCGGTCTTCCTCCTCCTCCTCGAGCTGGAGAGCCCAGTCGTAGTCTTCACCGTTGCCAAAGATGGCCTCCATATCGTCCAGGGCATCCTTATCCAAGCCCGTGGTGTCGACGACGGTCCCAACACCTCGGTCTCGGGGACGAGCCACCTCGGCATCTTCAAGCTGGCGTATCCGCTCATCTTCGTCTTCGGGGAAATCCTCCTCAATGAAGTCGTCGAATTCGTCGGCCTGGGCACGGAAGTTGGACCGCCCATAGGGTCGCTGATCGGCTGCATCTTCGTCCTCGTCGGAGAAAATTTCCTCGAGGCCTCGGCGCTCGTTGGCCGGCTCATCTTCGCCGCGATGGCCACGCTTGAGGCGCTTGAACTTGGACTACAAGAAAGCAGTCAGCATCATCGAATCGTATCGACTCCAGAGACGCGCGCCAACGGTAGGCTTACCTGGGTCTGCGGTTTTGGTCGCTCTCCAAACTGCTCGCCGATGAGCTCCAAGTCGTCCTCGTCGAGGCGCTCCTCTTCTTCACGGTCGCGATGTTCTCGTTTCCTCTTGATTATTTGTCGCTCGCCATCGGAACCTTCCCTCTCCTCTTCCTCTTCATCCTCATCGACGATGAAGCCTTCGCGGATCTAGATGAATTTCAGTCAGAAATGTCCTGTCACATGGACGCAGGGGAAGGTCACGCACCTTTCGCGCTTCCTCCTCATCGTCATCGTCTTCCTCGTCCTCGCTGGAATCTTCGAAGCGAGGGCCCTTTGTTCGTCTGCGTTCTTCCCCAGTCTCCTCATCAAACGACTCGTCATCTTCCTCGTCATCCAATTCGGCCTCCCCCGAGATAAGGTCGCGCATGGTGTTGCTCATCGTGGCCGTGGGCTGTCGGTGCGGTGCACCAAACGATGCAAGGCAAATTTATCGCGGCCGCTCGTAGGGTCGAGGGCTTGACAACGCAGTCCAGCCAGCGGGGCTGGAGACGTCAAGGTGAGGAAGGAAAGTAGGAGCCGACCCCCGCCGAGGTTGTGGAAGAGATGCGAAGGTTGTGCTGCGATCTCCCTTTGAGATCACTGAATTTTTGGTGTCGCACTCGTAGCTTCAGCCTCGTCGCGCGTGGTGGAGGAATTACGCATCCGCTCCTCAGTCCGATTACGTAATGCAGCGTTGGCCTCTCGACCGCGCCAGTGACCATGAGGCTTATTTCCCCTTTGCCCCTCAACCCCTTCAGTTCGTTGCCATGACGGCGCTCTTTCCGCTCCGCTAGCTTTCCGTTGTCGAGCTCTCAAATGTCCAGTTTGCGAAGTTCGGACAAACTACTTATTGCTTTCGCATATTTCGTCTAGAGCTAATATGCCTGCAAGATGTCTCCTGGCTTGAGTCACACCGGGTGCAGGCTTCAGTTGAACTGTCTAGGCCAGCAGGCTACCACTTTCGCTATCACCTTTATAAACGGCCGCCTGCATACAGATCAAGGCCGAATTGCTTAAATTTCTAATTCTCAGCGTCCTTTCTGTGTAATATACCTCGGGTCTAAAGACACGCAGACAACATGCCAGTTCAGCCTCCCGACTCCACCAGCACTGTGTCCCCAGACACCTTTCACTTCCCACCGTCCCTGGCAACGTACAATGTCTCCATTCCGGATTACTTCCGCGCTAATGCCTCCATCTCGGCACTCATTGTCGGCGCCGTCGTACTCAGCGGCGACCATGTCCTGCTCATTCAGCGAGCTGCGAGCGATTTTGCCCCGTTGATGTGGGAGGTCCCCGGCGGCACCTGCGAGGCGCAACGGGATCCGACCGTCCTGCACTCCTTGGCAAGGGAGCTGCGGGAGGAAACGGGGCTGCATCTGCGCAGCATCAAGAAATTCGTTGATGAGGTGGACTTTGGCGACGATAGGAAGCCGGGCTTTACGTGGCGCAAAGTCACCTTTGAGGTCGAAGTTGACGAGGGCCATGGCTTGGGTCTGGCTGAGAGCAAGGACGCCATCACCGCCGCGGTCAAGCTCGATCCCAGGGAAC
Organism: Tolypocladium nubicola; assembly: GCA_024340505.1. Lineage (NCBI taxonomy): Eukaryota > Fungi > Ascomycota > Sordariomycetes > Hypocreales > Ophiocordycipitaceae > Tolypocladium > Tolypocladium nubicola. Next base: position 20,158 of record JALHCA010000641.1, on the reverse strand, counting down.
ATCAAGACTGGGGGTGGGCAAGCAAGAGAGAGGTAGAGCAGGGAACATGGGCAAGAGGACGGCTACAGTCGATGAGCCTGCAGCAGGCGACGATCTTGGCCGCCTTTAGCAATACAGCGTAACGGCGTCACCCGAAAGAAGCGAGGCTGTGGGAGAGAACTCGGTGGCATTCTGCAATAGTTTGTCGTTACATCTGCATCAATACGATGATCACGAATCACGCCAGGTGTTGCAGTTTCGATGAAGCCTGTACGAGTATACTTCACGCAGCGCAGCTTGGCCAGTTTTCGAAACCCGCTTGGGCTTTGTTGCTGCATCTACTAAAGAGTATTGCTATTCTTGCTAAGGCAGAAGCCATTTCTATAAATTTAATACGTCGCTGGCGTTGGCGTTTAAAGACAGCAGCAAAGGGACAGAGCCAGGAAGCAGGATGTTACTGGCCACGAAAAAGCGGCACTAAATGAAGGTCTCGATCCCGTGCCACAAGAAGCATGTCTCCCGCATCAGCTTGCCGCCATCAGCATTGCATAGAGCTGTCTTGAGAGCCCTGGCGTGCTTATTGGCTACTGGTCAGACCACTGGCATGGCGTACTGCCCAAGCGCTCATGAAACCAGCGCCTCCGTCGTTGGATCAGCTGAATTTTGATGCCATCAACGTTGGGCAACGGGCCAGCTGACTTTTTATCAGCTCCAATAGTTTTTGAATAAACGCCGAGGGTGTTGCGATATAAGCATGTTGGTATCTGCACAAGCATGTGTGCGCAAAGGGAATGAGACGGGCACAACTTTGGGCTTGAGTCGTCGGAAGAAACGACGACGAACGGCAAGTACTTGAATGCACTACGAAGTTCGGCGTGATTGGCACACCGCAGTACACGTCTAAACCCACTGCATTCGTCTCGGCCACATCGCCCAGGATGTAAAACGTGCGGGAATCTTGGGCTGCAAGGTGCCTGCTGCATAATAAATGTCCACGGATCAAACGCCGGCGTGCCGTGGCATGTTAATGACCCTCTGCGAGGGGGCCGACCAGCAATTCTTTTAAAGTTCCACGCTCCCATCCCGAACTTCCCGTCTTCTGAGCTAACTCTGTTTACTTGTCACATCCGATAATACCGCCTGATCACTCACTGACTAGGGTCCCCATTCCAGTTAGCGGAGGGACTCGGACCTCTCGGTTGCGACTCCAAGCCCCCCTTTGAACTAAACGGCAGCTGCAGTGGTCACCATCACGTTTTCCAGGTCTTGCAATTTGGAACCTTAACCCCACCTCGGGCTGCATAAAGGTACCTACCGAACGCGCTGCAGCCACGACAGTGGCCAGCCCAGAGGCATTTTCGCGAATACAAAGCGCCTTTGCCTGTTTGCTGCCCGTCTGGCCGCGGCCTCACTCCAGCGGGCATCGTCCACGCCTACTCGTACGAGCCAGCGCTGCTCGTCCCGTGTGTGCCTGACGTTCGATTCAGGGTCCAGGACTCCAGATCCAAACCGCTCTCCGACAGAGAAGCGCCACAACGGACGCTATTACCCCACCACCAACACCACCGACGACTCGCGGAGCTCCAGCTCTTGGCCATATCTCCCTCCAGGCCTCACTTCCATCCTCCATCAACCTCCTCCAACTCGACCGTAAGCCCGCCGCCGATCTGCTTCGGGGAATGACATCGTTCCCCCTGAGCTGAGCCCTCCCAAGCCCGATCCTGGCTCTCTGCCGCTCCTCGACGGCCACGAGTCAGCCCGCTCGCTACCCGAGCCCCTTGTCGGCTCCCATCGCCCACCATGGCCGACCCGTTCGCCCCGCGCTCCATGAAGCGCAAGAATGTGAAGGGCCTGGCCTTGACGCCCGCCGCCCCGCGGCCACCGCCGACGGCCGAGACCAGCAGACCCGACATCGACTCGGGCCGCGACGACAACAAGGACGGGCAGCTGGAGATTGGCATCGAGTACAAACTCGACCTGCGGCCGGAGGACCTTGAGGTCCTCAAGGAGCTTGGCTCTGGCAACGGCGGCACTGTCAGCAAGGTCAAGCACCTCAACACAGGCACCGTCATGGCGCGCAAGGTCCGACTGTACACTTCTCTGCATTCCGAGCTCCGTACTGACGAGTTCACAGGTAATCCACGTCGAGGCGAAAAAGGAGATGCGCAGGCGAATCGTCAGGGAACTGCAGATTATGCATGGGTGCAACTCCGACTTCATCGTCAAATTCTACGGCGCGTTCCTGAACAGCAACAATGACGTTATCATGTGCATGGAATACATGGACGTCGGGTGAGTTAATCGCACGGTAGATTCACATTTAGGCGAGCTGCTGACAGTGGGTTCGAAGGTCTCTCGATAGGGTTTCAAGAGTGTTCGGCCCGATCCGCGTCGACGTGCTGGGCAAGATTGCAGAGGCGACCCTTGGTGGATTGACATATCTGTACTCGAAACACCACATTATGCACCGAGACATCAAGCCCTCCAACATCTTGGTCAACTCTCGAGGGTCGATCAAGTTGTGTGACTTTGGCGTGTCTGGGGAGTTGATCAACTCGATTGCGGATACCTTTGTCGGCACGTCAACGTACATGGCTCCAGAGCGAATTCAAGGCGAAAAGTACACGGTCAAGTCGGATGTGTGGAGCTTTGGCTTGTCTATCATGGAGCTCGCCATCGGCAAGTTTCCGTTCGCTGCGAGCGAGCAGTTCTCGGATGAGGAGTGCGCGCCGGCAGGCATCTTGGATCTCCTGCAGCAGATTGTGCACGAACCTGCGCCGAGACTACCCAAGAGCGATGCGTTCCCTGCTATCCTCGAGGACATGATTCAAAAGTGCCTCTTCAAAACACCAGAGCAGCGGCCAACACCACAAGATCTTCTGGTAAGATACTGCCCACGCAGACGACTTGGAGATGCGTTGACTGACCTGCAACCTCTAGAGTCGCGACCCATTTGTCCAAGCTGCCAAAAGAACTCCGGTTGACCTCAGAGAGTGGGCTGTGGGACTCATGGAGCGAGACAATCGCAAGTCTCACCTGGCCCCTCAACTATCGCCGGCCACGCAAGACCTCTTGCGATCGAGCGACTCTCCCACCTACCAAACGCATACCGAGGATCGGACCATCCATACGCCAACATCCGGCGAGATTCCCATCGGCGGCGCCGGAATCATTTCGCCACGAGACCACCAGAGCCGGTCGCCCAGCCGCAACGGCTACGGATCCAGCCGAACACCAGCCACTGCGCATCCCGGGATGGGACCTAGAGTGGTGACCACAAACTCGATACCCCAAACATCCCTCTACCAAGAGAGTACGGCGCCTGCAAGCGCGAATGCTGCAACGTTCAGTCTGCCCGTCCGTCCTGCGCCTCCAGGGGGCCCGCTGCCTCCGCCCCCGCCGCGAAAGCAGACGCCAGACGATATGCGGAGAGAGACCCGAAGACAGGCAACATTCGGCCTGCCTCCGAACCCCAGCTACGGTCTTTAGGCAAGCACGTGGCCGCTCGGATGTGAACTTACTCTGCTCTATTCCGAATATGAATTGGACGGCGCCACACTCTGGGACTCAGCTTAGCATCACAAGCGCATTTACTCATGGCAAGTTTGTTCTTCCGTCAAGGCGGCCAATTCTGTTTCAACAAGCTCGCATGCTAGATGGCGGAGGCTTGTGCACTCCCGATGTTACTTCCGCATAACACCATATGTGTTGAGGGGTTCTATATATCTATATTGTAGCAACGCAGGCGTCGGCTTCAAATAGGAAAGCAATGAGGGAATGGACTTTCTTCAACACTCTAAATCAGTAGGTGCCTGCTCAAACCCTATATGATCGCCTGTGCCGCTCACTGCCCCCGCCGGGGCTACCTACGTCGAGTTTGACTTTACTCTATGTTCGCTGCATGTTGGTCGTGAGGCGCTGCTTCTCAGCTCGTGCCATGTCCCTCCCCTCGAAGCCCTGTTCCAGGATAGGTACCAGGTCGTCTAGCCTATCAATCACCAAGTCCGTGTGCTCATGGTCCTCCAAGTGCCTGTTCACGTCATTCACCAGTAACACCGTGGCCGCGCCAGCCTTCCTCCCCGCCGTCATGTCATCAAGCGAGTCACCGACCATCATCAGGCCGCTCGCGTCCGGCACGCCATGCTCGTCATGCAAGCCCCAGTTGCCGGCGATGTGCAGGATACCCGCGGGATCGGGCTTCGGAGGCCGGAATTCGCGGGTGATGACGGGGTCAAAGACGGAGCCGGCAAGGAACTTGGTGAGAAGGTTCTGCACTGGGACGTCGAAGTTGCGAGTGCAGATGGCCTTGCGGACGCTGCGGGCGTCGAGGAAGGCCATGAGGGAGGCGAGGCCTGGCTGGGGCACCTGCGAGTCCATGGCGCGGCGCTCGATGGCGCGGATGGACTCGACGGCGGCGGGCTGCTGAGCGGGGGGCAGGGACTCGATGTGCTGGAGGATGTCGACGGACTTGGGGATGCCGAGGGCGGCCCTCATCTCGCCAAACATGTACGTCTGGGGCTCACTGCTGGGTGTTAGCGACGTTGCGATGGACAGTGGGTGTAAGCGAGACAGGGGTTAAGGCTGGTATGCTATGTGAGTAGTGTAGACGACGAGGTATGCCTCTATTCTATACAACAAGCGTGACAGCCGCTTCGCGCTTCGTAGCAGAACCAACGAGAGTTGTTTGAGGCAAAGACGGGCGTGCTCATAAGTGAAGGGCAAAGAACAGAGAAGTGACAAGTCATGTCATCGACTCATAACTCACCAAAGCGTCCCGTCCATGTCAAACACCACGCCCTGCAACTTTGGGACTCCCGCCACCACGTCGGAGGCTCCCTGCAGCGGCGCAAACCGTCTCGGAACAGCCGAAGCCATGGTGCCCAGAAGCCGGCGCATGTGCGAGCCCGGCCAGGCACGTCGTAGCCCGCGGCGCTTGAGGTAATTTCGCCCTGCAGGGTAGCCTGGCCAGCGCAAGGGGAGAGCTTGAGAGACTTGGGCGTGAGGGCTCCAAGGCTACCTACTGGATCGAGGGCGCGGGTGATGTGCAGGTGTGTGGTGGTATTGGGCGGAAAGGATCGAGGTAACAAGCCAACTTGCTCTTTTTGACAAGGGCTCCATCCTTGTCCGAGGTCGAAAGCGCCTTTTGGGGTGGTGGGCGAGGCTCTAGCCGTCTATGGAGTCTTTTCCCCAACTCCCCTGTCCCCTGGCGTCCCTCGCTGTTCCTCGCTTTTCTGCCGTAGAATTCAGTCTCGCCCCACGGAGCATGACAGTTCCATCTCCTGCCGTTTTCCTCCCACAAAGGATGGTTTAGACTCTACGGAGTGCTACTTACTCCTTCAACCTACGTTGATTTTGAAAGCTGAGCTGACGTGCTACGGAGTATACATGTGGCTCATGCGGGTGAACGGGACCTGCTACTCCGAATTTCGCACCTCTAGCAACACGTGAAATAGATAGTATTTTCTACGAGTACCTTAAAAGGCATTACTAGTTTGCCAGGCACCGTGCGAAGTATGTACCGTACCCCATGATCTTGTACAGATAAGAGCCTCCCCATACGTACTGGAAGAGATCGTGGATTCGTGGTCGCTGGTGGCCGCGCCAAGCAACGGGTCATCGATTTTAGGCCTGCTGGGTGGCCCCGCTTGGATCGTGCAGGTGGCATCGTCACTGTGCAGCTCGCCGTCTGTTGTCTTGCATGCTCGCTGACGAACAACCCCTTGCCATTCGACGGCCAGACAAGCTCGGGGCTGCGAAAGCTGGGGAAGCTGCGGCTGTGACTGCGACCGACGGCCTCTCCACACCGTCTGATGCTGCTTCAACAGTTCAACCACCCACCTTACGCATCCACGCATCCACGCATCCACGCATCCAGTGCATACGCGGCGCGGCGCGGCGCGGCACGAAGCCTTTGACTCTGAGACTGCGCTGCGACTGCGCTCACGACTGCGCTCACGACTGCGCGCACACGAGACACGGCGCGGAACGAAACACCGACGGCTATGCGCCGACCTTGAGCTCCGAGGCCGTGAAGCGTGCCGGATCCTGTATGCGACGACCAGCACCTTGCGCGCTGCTGGTTACACGACGAAGCCATGAGCTCGAGCGGGAGCTCCGCGACGGCGGCGTGGCCACCCACCCGCCCTTCTAAGAGGAGTGTACGTGGCCCCGATACCGCGTCCTGATCGAATGCTGACCTGTCGCTGGCCTGCAGAAGCTGCGAAACGGCACTTTCGTCATCCCCAGCACCGGCGAGCGATCGAGACGCCAGTTCACCCTGCGAGCCTCGAGCAGCCTGTTCTCCGGCGACGACGCTGGCTACGGATCGATTGCGCCCCCCGAGACGACGGGCGGCCGACTGCGCGCGGCTGTACACCCCGTGAAAGCCAAGGCTCTCGCGGCGTGGCGATGGTTGGACTCGGAGGATGGGCACCAGGTGCTCAAGTGCACGCTGGCGTACCTCCTGGGCAGCCTCGGCACCTTCTGGCCAGTCATGTCCGACTTCCTCGGCCGCATGGACGGGAAACACATCGTGGCGACCCTGACGGTGTACTTCCACCCTGCGCGGACGGCTGGGTCGATGCTCGAGGCCGTGCTCATTGCCATCATCGCCGTGGCGTACGCCGAGCTGGTGTGCGTCTTGTCCATGGCCGCCGCCATCGCGTCGCGCTCCAGCATGGGCTCCCTGGTGCCGGCGCATGCCATCGTCCTGGTCGTATTCGTGGGCGGCAGCTTGGGATTCGTCGGTTGGGTGAAGCAGAAGCTCAACCAACCCCTCGTCAACACGGCGTCGACGCTCGCCTCCATCGCCATCATCTCCGTCATCACCAAGGAAGAGTCTATCCAGGACGGTTACTTTTCTGGAGACAAGATTGTCCAGGTGCTGAAGATGCTGCTCATCGGCATCTCCATCACCGTGGCCGTCAATTTGCTCGTCTGGCGCGTGTCCGCGCGGCACGTGCTCCGCCGCTCCATCGCCACGGCCGCGGTGTGTCTAGGCGACAAGCTGTCCTTTATCACCAAGGGCTTTCTGAACGGCTCGGAAGAGGAGGTCAGCTGTCCCGAGTATGGACGGATGACGTCCAAGTACAACGCTGCATATGCGCAAATGTCCATGAGCCTCCGGGAGGCGAAGCTCGAATACTACTTTATGGGTCGCGAGACTATATATCGGCTGGACAAGCGCCTATACAAGTCCGTCGAGGCATTGTCACAGGCCATAGGAGGCCTGCGGAGTGCCCTCGACACCCAATTCACGCTCCTCAAGGAGGTACCCTCTGCCGGGCTCCAAGGGGCATCGGCCGTCATGTCACCGGGACCACCCATCTTTTCGCCTAGGCTCGTGCGTGCCTTGTCCACCTTTCTCGATGAGACAAGAGAGCCCCTATCCGTTATTGAAGAGGCAGAGGACGAGCCGCGAACGCTGCCGCAAACGCGGTCCGATCCGTCACTGGATAAGTCGCCTCTGTTTCGAGCGCCCTCTGATATCTTCGCCCTCTTCATGGCGCTGCTCGGCCCTTCGATGAAGTCGTTGGTGTTCACCCTGTCGGAAATACTTCGCGAATCCCCATTTGACAAGGACTCGATGAACAAGGTCACGGTCAACGATCAGCTGCGGGATAGCCTACGAGACGCTCTCAGCCTGTACAACGATGCTAGAGGAAATGCTTTGCAGGAGTTGTACCGGAGCATCGAGATGGGACGTTCCAGGTCCGAGAAGATCCAGGCGGACATTGAAGATGTCGCCGCTGCCTGCGGGCACTTTTCCTTTACGCTGCAAGCCGTGGCAGAGGAGATGGACTCCTACCTGGACGTCCTCGAGGACCTGAAGCATACGACGGAGACGCATGGTCGCAGCTGGGGCTGGCTGAAATTCTGGACGTACTGGTCACCGTTTCGCAAGCAGGCGGGAGGCGAACCCAACGACCCGGAACGCGTGGCGCTGCTGCCGAAGACGCCCTCGAAGCCCATCAAGAAATCGGCGCTGCCCAAGGGCATACCCGACTCCATGGTGAGGCTGAAGGATTCGTTCAACTGGGACGCCGCACCGCAATCCAGCACAGTTCTCCGCAGCGCGTCGCAAAAGCTGCTCACAGTGATGCGGTTCCTGGCGCGAGAGGACATCTTGTTCGGCATCAAGGTTGGCATCGGCGCGATACTATGGGCCATGTTTGCCTTTATACCCGCTACGCGCCCCGTGTATCAGCACTGGAGGGGCGAATGGGGGCTGCTCTCATACATGATTGTCGTCGGCATGACTACGGGCGCCTCCAACACAACCTCGACCGCCCGTTTCCTGGGAACGCTGATCGGAGCGGCCTGTGCCTGCGTGTCGTGGCTCGCCAGCCAGGGCAACGCCTACGTCCTCGCGCTGTTTGGCTGGCTCATGGCGTGCTGGAACTTTTACCTGATCCTGGTTCTCAACAACGCACCGCTGGGCCGGATCTCACTGTTGGCATACAACGTCATCGTCCTCTACGCCTACAGCCTATCGCAGGACGCGGACGACGACGACGACGACGAGGGCGGCAGGAACCCGCTCATATTCGACATTGCATGGCACCGAGTGGTGGCTGTCACGCTCGGCATCCTGTGGGGGATGATTGTCTGCCGGCTGCTGTGGCCCATCTCCGGCCGGCGCAAGTTCCGCGAAGGCCTGTCGGTGTTGTACCTGCAGCTCGGCCTCATCTGGAAGCGCGGCCCGCTGGGCATCCTCATCGAGAGCGACAACACGCTGGACTACATGCGCGAGGGGGAGCAAGCCGCCCTCCAGCGCTACGGTAAGCCCTCACCGGCGCACCCCGTACCCGCGAGACCACCCGCACTAACGCCTGCATAGCCTTCAAGCTCGAGTCGTTGCGCAACGCGGCCAAGTCCGAGTTCGAGCTGCGGGGCCCGTTCCCGCACGAAGCCTACGGGCGCATCATGCACTCGACCAAGCACATCCTCGACGGCTTCTACGCCATGCGGCTCATCACGCAGCGGCGGATCGTGCTCTCGGACGGCGAGCGCGCGCTGCTCAGCTTCACGGCCGAGGAGCGCGTGCGCCTGTGCCAGCGCATCTGCCACGTGTTCCAGGTGCTCGCGTCGAGCATCATGCTCGAGTACCCGCTCACCGACGCGATCCCCACCATCGACGGCACCAAGGACCAGCTGCTCGGCAAGATCTACCAGTTCCGCAAGGACCACATGGAGGCCGCGCTGCGGGACGAGGATGGCGCCGCCGCCGCCGTTGCCATCGTCGAGGGTGAGAATGGGGCCGTGGTTGCCGAGGAGCGAGACTATGCGCTGCTGTACGCATACACGCTCGTGACGGCGCAGGTGGCCGACGAGCTGAAGAAGGTCAGGGCCGAGATTGAGAGCCTGTTTGGCGTGCTGCACCCGGAGGAGCTGCTGCTTGAATACACGTGAGTTGGCGGCTCGGAAGCCCTCATATTCATCCTTCACCTTGCTGTCCCTCTGTCTTTGCTGTGCTTTCGGGGCGTCTTGGTGTTTCCTAGCTGGAAAAGGGAAAAGCATGGGTATACACGGATGGGAGTTGGGCAACAGGCGCGGGATTCACGTCGGTTTGCGCACACGGGGGGACTTGCAGGGATACAAGGGCAATACTCGGATGGTCGATTTAAACATACCAATGCTTCTATGTCAGTTCCTCATAGATGCCACTATTTACCCACGCATCTCTCCATTTACATACACTTGGGCGGGGCCTCCCGAACACTGCCATCCTGCTCGAAATCCTGACTCCTCGCAACCTGGCCAGGCGTGAAGGCTTTCATTCATGTCCCGTCCCTCTATATTGAATAACCTAATTGCTCCCTGCCAGAACACTCGTACGTGCTGGCGAAGGAAGCGCAGAGGACTCGGTCGTGCTTGAGCTGGCGTGATTGGTCACGCAGGGGTCACCGCGCTAGAGGCAGGCACATGACAGACAGTTCACGTCGGCTCAACGCACGGCGAAGAATCGACATAAAATATACTCGAGTTCTAGCCAAAAGATGAGCAGGCTTGTTCCTTCCATGGAGGCGTTGTAGCTGTGGTGGACGATTAAACGTGGTGCACGAAGTAGCGAGGTGCGGATACAGTTGGCGGTATGGGGACCGCAGTAGTCAAGGTCGCCCGACTTTGCGTGACATCTTGGACCTCGCCTCATCACCCTCTCATGCTCAACCTCCGACTCGCCTTTGCGGCCAGCCTCACGCTCCCCCTCGTCGGCATCCTGCTTTCTCTGCTGTCCCGCCGCATCACGCCGCCGCCCGCGACCCGCGCCCCCGCCGACGCCATGTCTTCGTCGATCCGTCGCGCCGCGCCGCTGGTGTTCCCGGCCGCGAGCCGGCACACGGCCACCGTCATCTTCGCCCACGGGCTGGGCGACTCGGGCGCCGGCTGGGCCGACGCCGTGGCGCACTGGCAGCGGCGGCAGCGGCTGGACGAGGTCAAGTTCATCCTGCCCAACGCGCCGGCCATCCCCATCACCGTGGTGAGTCGCCCCTCGGGGCTCGCGCGAGCCGTGACGATAGCTCTAACCGCGTCGTGCAGAACCACGGCATGACGATGCCTGGCTGGTTCGACATTGTAAGTACCTCCAGCCTCGCAGCGCCGTCGCGAGCACGCGCACTGACGCTTCCGATAGAAGGTCCTGGGCGGCGCGGCCGCGTCGCTCGAGTCCAAGGCCCTGTCCGAGGACGTCGCCGGCATGCTCCAGACGCGCGCCTACGTGCACTCGCTCATCCAGGACGAGATCTCGGCCGGCATCCCCGCCGACCGCATCGTCATCGGGGGCTTCTCCCAGGGCGGCGCCATGAGCATCCTGGCGGGCTTGACCGCCCCCGTCAAGATTGCCGGCATCGTCGGCCTCTCCTCCTGGCTGCTCCTCAGCCAGAAGTTCAAGGACTACGTCCCCGAGGGCGACGTCAACAAGGCGACGCCGATCCTGATGGGCCATGGCACCAGCGACCCGCTGGTCCAGTACGACCTGGCCGAGGCTAGCGTGAAGGCGCTGACGGAGATGGGCTACGACGTGACCATGAAGACATACGCGTGAGTGCCGCCCAGCCCCCCAGGGCGCCGAGATGCCTGCTGATACGGATGAATATTAGTGGCATGGGGCATTCGGCCTGCTTGGAGGAGTTGAACGAGGTGGAAACGTTCCTCCGTTCGAGACTGCCTCCCAAGGGGGAATGAAAGCAGCAGAGGCGCGGACGACGCAGACGAAATGCAGTGATTACTTAGACCGAAGAGGAGATACAGGCTTTAGATAGACATGGCTGCAATGAGCAAGCTAGCATTGATTAGGTGGAATGAGTCCTTGGTAAATCCACGATATAGGCAAATGTCCAACGTATGCAGGGGTATCCAGCTTCCGTGCCCTAATCTCATGCCGACGATCACGTCCCATAACGCCGTTTCCATCCATATTGAGTAATCCGGTCGCTTCCACGATCCCCGGTCAGGCACCGTCCGCCGTCGACGCACGCCTCGCCATCGACTCGCTCCTCCTCTTGGCCACCGCCTCCGCATCCCACACTCCCGCAAAGATGTCCTCGCACTCCTCCTCGTCTTCCGAGTCGAACACCACCTCCTCGCCCTCCTCGCCGCTCCCGTCGCCGTCACCGCCCTCCTCCTCGATCATGTACATGTCCTCGACGGCGACGTCCTCCCAGCTGCGGTGCGTCACCACGCGCTCGACCTCGAGGATGTACTTGCCGACCTTGTACCGCTGCGCCTGCTCCTTGGCGTCGACGTACTTCCAGCCCAGCTTGCGGGAGCACGTGGCGCAGCAGATGTCGGCGACGACGTGCCAGCCGGTGACGAGCTGGCGGTCCTCGCTGCGGCCGACACGGATGTTGGCGAGCGTCTGCTCCGCGGGCGGCGGCGGCGGTGCGACGAGGAACGCGCGCCCGTAGCGGCCCGTGAAGCCCTTGGAGACGATCTGCGAGGCCAGCGCCACGTCCGTCGAGCAGCTCATGCAGCGGAGCGTGTCGGGCGCGGACCGCGAGAGGCGCCGCGCCGCGGGCTTGCCGACGGGCGCGCGGTCGGGGGGCGAGTTGCCGGGCGTCGTGGCGGGGGATGATATCGCTGACTCGCCCGCGCACGACGACGACGACGACGACGAGGATGCGGCGGAGGACGCCGACGGGAGGCGGTGCAGGGCGAACTTGAAGGTCGGCAGCAGGTAGCTCGGGAAGACCGGCCGGGTCGCCGAGATGCGCTTGTCTCGCGGCATGGCTGCCCGGGGGAGATCGGGAGATGCGTCAAGCCGCGGTGCGTATGCTCGGAGGCCTGTCTGACGGCATATGAAGCAGCGGCGTAGGCGCAAGGCCCTCTTGTTCGTGTCGTGTGGGCGAGGAGAGGAGAGGAGAATCGGCCGAGGCGCGGGCTCCGGCGAGATGGATGGAGGCCCGACACCGCCTCACATGAGCCGATGACATGACCACCGCCTCATCGGGCAACCCCGCATGAAGCCGAGCTAATGAGTTTCCGTCCCCGCCGAGGAGCCCAGGATGCGGCGTCGAGCGCCTGCAGCGCGCGGGGATGTTTGCGGCCTGAATCGCTGGGTTTCAAGTGTGGGATGTGATGCAGCGGCTGGTGATGGCAAAGATGAGATGGCCATGACTCTCTGAAGCGATTATCCATATGCACAGTGAAACTGGGGAGGCGCTTGCAGCGGGTCTCGCGCTGGGGGGCATCTGCATCGGGCCGCTAGTCGGGATCCCGATGCAAGCCAAGATCACGGGGGCCGCAGTGGGGACAGGCCGCACTACTCGTGCTGCGTGCATATCCATGTCCATTGCCCTACCAGGGTTTTCGAAGCCGAGAATTCGTAGACTACAGAGTACTAGGCAAGGTGTGCCTTTTGCCAGCTTGGATGGACGCTCGAATGACTGGGGTTTCCCGGCGAAATATGTTCGTAAAGTTCGGAAGTATCTCTTGATTCAGTTGCGAGTCGTTCTCGGACCAGCCCCTGCTGCTATTCTTGAAAATGTCCACAAAGAAACCTCTCTGGCTGTCCATTACTTCCCACCCGGACGCCTCGTCTTCATTGGCGCGTGCATTAAACCCAGTCCACGGCAAACCCCTCCGCCATGCTCCAGCACAGACGCTGCCTCCCCAGACATCCCGCGCACTAAAATATACGCACTTCAGTATGGTACTTGAACACGCTCCCTATGAACTCGTGATGCTTGATCATGACTGTCTCTAGCTTCTTCAAGAGGTCCCCAGAGAACACGGCAGCGGCAACGAGCCGAGCGGGGATCTCCCTCATGAAGTAGTCGTTCGGGGAAGTGGTGTTGTACAGCTCGTCAAACACGGCGGGGAGTTCGTCATATGTCATCAAGGAAGCTACTGCGGAGTGGTAGAACCGGTGTCGGGCGAGAAGCATCAGACCCGGGACGTCAAACTTGTCTGCCATGGCGTAGACCCGGAGAGAGGTGAAGAGGCTGATCGGATGGTCCGTCTTGACCTCGTAGTCCTCGGATTCCGCTTCAGACACATCACCATCGGTCTCTTCAGACCCGTGACCGTCGGTCTCTTCATATTCATATTCAGACCCGGACTCGCTGCTATTGGTCTCTCCGGCTTCCGACGGTGCCGAAATTGTCTCTGATTCTGATGATTCAGCCGCGGTCTCATCCTGGGACGAAGGGTCCGGCCGTGTACCCGCCTCGATTGCCGCGAGGGCTTCGTCTCTGCAAGGCGGAATCTGGACCAGTGCTGTCTTGAAAGCCATGCAGGGTCCGGGTACCTTGTGCAGCTCCCTCCGGGCCTCCTCCGGGCTCAGTCTCGCCGTGAACTCGGGCCGGTCCAGCACGGGATACTCTCCGTCGTCGTACGTGCCCGAGTACAGATACTGAAGGAAGCGAGCAAAAATCTCGGGGTCGTCCTCTGGCAGCTCAACAACCCCGGTTCTGGTCTCCTGGAAGATGAGGTTAGCTACTCGCCCGTAGACCGCGGCATCGTCGACGATGTGTGTACCCTGAAGCCGATGCTGCAAGCCTTTGCGAAAAAGGCCGATTGCGTGCAGACGATGGCGCGGTGCACTTTGAACTCGCGTCCGCCGCACTTGACGACGAGGTCGGAGTAGCTGCCGTCCGTCAGGAGACGCTTCAGAGCCACGTAAATGGCATCAGATGGCTGGATGGCTCCGATATACGAGCCAGCGCCGGTGATCGTTGCCATTGCGGGGAGACGAGAAGCGTGAGACGGATTCAGCTGAGGTGATGTTTGGATATGCCAAGCGCCAAAGAAACCCAGGTGCTCCCACCAGCTGCCTTTGTCGTGGGCACCTCGGGCAGTCAACGGAGGAACCCTGCCTGATTGCCTACTCGTGAGGTGCAGATGACGACGACATGCAGGCTCCTGCCATCGTACTTCCTACGATTACACTTACAAGACTGACCAGGTGCCAGGTGCATGGAGGTGGGGGCGTGGAGCAGGGGGCAAGGGGACTCCGGACTCCACTGTCAGAGATATCGTCACCGCCTCCAGCTTTGTCATGTGCGAGAGCCAAATCAAGCCATCGAGATCCCCAGTCTTTGTCCCCGTCGACAAACAAAATTGCCCTCTTACTAAAATCCTTCATGTCCCGGCAGCCAATTGAGGGATTCCTTCTTTCCTCGACACATCTCTTGCGACAGATACCGTCCTTCGCTACCGCCCTGCCCGCTCGCAAGCCATATCTACGGCGACCCCTCCCCCGCTGATGAGGCGGCTTATTCAGTCTGCCCACGACAAAGTTCGCCGTCCCCGTGACACGACGTAAGGAACGCTGCCATCCCGATCCTGTCTACTCTTCGTCTGTCCGACGCCCGGTGCGCCTCAACGACTTGTACCTCGCCTCGCACCGTGGGAGATATCTGGTCGCTTGACGTCTCGCCTCCCGTCACCGCCGACACCGCTCCAGGACAAACTCTCCGCCGACGACACGGCCATCATGGCTTCGGCGACGAACCACCGCTCGCGCGGCTCCGACGACTACGGCGTTTTTGACGATGCCAAAACATACTACGCCTCCGAGGAGCGACACACCAATCGCTTCGGCGCCCGGACTCGGACATACTCGCAGGTCAGCAGCGCGGCACCAGGCCCTTCACCCCAGCAGTGGCTGACACCCATGACAGAACAGCCTGTTCAAGCAGTTTGAGAGAGTCGGTCCACGAGAGCCCTTTCGACGCGGCAGCCATGGTATGCCTCGTCGGTGCGTTTCAGTAATGCAGCAGAGCTAACTCCAGACAGACGAGAGCACCATGACTCACGGTCGCCGATTCCTCATCCAGGTCGACGCCACGCTCGAGAGCCTGCAGGCCCAAGAAGACACCGACGGCAACATGCAAATCACAATCGAGGACAACGGACCCAAGGTCATTTCCCTTCGGACGGCCGCCTCCGCGGGACACAACCGATTCGACGTGCGGGGAACATACATGCTGTCGAACCTGCTCCAGGAATTGACGCTGGCGAAAGAGTACGGACGGAAGCAAATCATCCTGGACGAGGGGCGATTGAACGAGAATCCCGTTGATCGTCTTTCGCGCCTTATCCGCGACCACTTCTGGGAGGGCTTGACCCGGCGGATTGATGCCTCCACCATCGAAATCGCTGCGCGGGACCCCAAGGACTGGACCGACGATCCTCGCCCGCGCATTTATGTCCCCATCGGTGCTCCCGAGCAGTACGAGTACTATGCCCGGGTTGCAGCGGAGAGGCCGGAGATTCGCTTGGACGTCCAGCTCCTGCCGGAGAAGATTACGCCGGAGCTGATACGAGATATGAACGAGAAGCCGGGCCTCCTGGCTGTGGCTGTAGAGAAGGAGGAAGACGCCGACGGTCGCAGCACACTCAAGGGTCTGCCGTTCGTCGTCCCGGGCGGCCGCTTCAACGAACTCTACGGCTGGGACAGCTACATGGAGTCTTTGGGTCTCCTGGTCAACGACAGAGTCGACTTGGCCAAGTCCATGGTGCTCAACTTTTGCTTCTGCATCGAGCACTATGGCAAGATTCTCAACGCCACGAGATCATACTACCTGGGCCGGTCGCAGCCTCCGTTCCTGACCGACATGGCCCTCCGCGTATACGAAAAGATCAAGCACGAGCCAGACGCGAACGAGTTCTTGCGACGGTCGATACTGGCTGCCATCAAGGAGTACCACAGCGTATGGATGAGCGAACCGCGGCTGGACCCCCTCACGGGGCTGTCGAGATACTGCCCCGAGGGTCTGGGGGTGCCGCCCGAGACCGAGGCCAGCCACTTTGTGCACATCCTCAAGCCGTATATCGAGAAGCACAAGATGGAGTTTAAAGAATTCGTGCGAGCGTACAACCACGGAGAGATCAAGGAGCCGGAGCTGGACGAGTACTTTATGCACGACCGGGCAGTTCGCGAGTCGGGCCACGACACCACGTACCGATTCGAAGGTATCTGCGCCGATCTCGCCACCATTGACCTGAACTCGCTGCTGTTCAAGTACGAGACGGACATTGCACGCACGATCCGCAACGCATTCAACGACAAGCTCGTCATACCGGCCGAGTTCTGCGCCGGAACCCCGTACCGGCCGGGCGAGGTGGTCTCGTCCGCGGTGTGGGACCGGCGAGCCAAGCGCCGCAAGCTGATGGTGGACAAGCTGATGTGGAACGAGGAGGAGGGCATGTTTTTCGACTACAACACGGCAACACAGGAGCGGTGCTCGTACGAGAGCTCGACGACTTTTTGGGCAATGTGGGCGGGCATCGCCTCACCCAAGCAGGCGGCCGAGATGGTCAAGAAAGGGCTGCCCAAGTTCGAGGCATTTGGCGGACTGCTGGCCGGGACGGAAAAGTCGCGAGGCGCGATTGGCTTGGAGCGGCCGAACCGGCAGTGGGACTTTCCGTACGGCTGGGCGCCCCAGCAGATGCTGGCATGGACGGGACTGTTGCGGTACAGCTTCACAGAGGAGGCGGAGCGGCTGGCGTACAAGTGGCTGTTCATGATCACCAAGGCGTTTGTCGACTTCAACGGCGTGGTGGTGGAAAAGTACGACGTGACCCGGCCAGTGGACCCTCACCGGGTAGATGCCGAGTACGGAAACCAGGGTCTGGACTTTAAGGGTGTGGCCAAGGAGGGGTGAGTTGCTGCCGCGTCGGCCCTTGAGGCTCTGCTGAGGTTATGCTGACGTGTGATGGCAGGTTCGGCTGGGTCAATGCCAGCTACGTGTACGGACTGCAGATTGTCAATGCGCACATGCGGCGAGCACTGGGGACGCTGACGCCGTACCCGACGTTTGTCAAGGCGATTGAGCAGAACGACAAGAAGGCGCTGGCAGGTCTGGCGCTGCGGTGAGGGCTGCAGGAGTAAGTTTGAAGGGATAGCGGGGGGAGGGTAATATCTGGGGACGTGCCGTTTGGCGTTAGAAGACGGCTGTACGGTGGCCTCGTGCGAATTGCATTGGGAGAGACGGCCGGCATCACGAGAGCTTCAAGGAACCAATAATGCAAAGCACGCAGCTTTGATATATGAGACGACCTTGATCCCTGGTCAGCGTACCATACCAAAGGGCGTGCGGCATCGGTGCTCTGCACATGCCAGCGGCCAGTACCTAGTTTGACTCAGAGTGCGACGGCGGCTGGAGCTGCCATGTGACAGCCGCCACAACGCGGGTGCACTGCGGCTGTACCACGCAAAGTGCGGAGGTAGGCTTCACTACTGGCAACCTCTGATGAGCAGGAGTTGAGCCGCAGTTCCATTATGCGCAACCAACACATGACGGAGTTGCCCTTCAGCGGCTATCCGGCGCAGCTTATGCAGACGACCGATCACTGAAAGTGGCGTTGGGATCTTGATGGATGACAGCGCCGGCTAACTGGGGGTACGTACCGGCTTCACATGCCAGAGAGCTCCGGTGCTCCGGCGCCGTGCAGATGGAACAGGAGTGGGGCGCTGGCAGTCGCGGCGCCTCCAGCCCGACCCGACGGGGCCAGACAGAGCCGGCACATGTCTGCATCCTCTGGAGCATCGCGAGAAGCGACAGGACGACGGCAGAAGCTGTCGGAGCCGCGCAGCTGGCGATTGCCTCTGCGCCGCGCGGTGCCGCACGCGCACCCTCGGGACGGCGAGCGCGTCTCGGGCTCGACTTACACGCACGAGCCGGATGCGGGGTGTGGGACGGCCGTCGGTCACCCGTCCACCCCCAGCCTCGGCCAATGGCGGCTAAAGTTCAGTGGGCGCCCACCCTCGCCCGTTGAGCCGAGCAGCCCGACGTCACCGTTGGAGACGGGGCCCCCAGCCTCGGTTTTGGCGCGTGTTTCTGGTTTGCATGGATCGGAGTTGTAGCCAGAGGCGTCCCTGAGCTTGCTGCCCCGGGATAGCCCGGAGGGAGCGGTGGCGAGCAGGGAGCCCGGCCAAGTCCCGAGGTGCAAGCTTGTAAGTGGACGGGTGACGGGGGATATAGCCTTCGAGGCTGTGACTGACTCCGACTTGGACTTGCATTCATATTATTCCTGCCCGTCTACTCATCGCCATCGCCCTCGCCCTCCTCCCCCATCCCCCCCCATCAGTCCGGACGAGCTTGTGCCATCCCATCCATCCCCTCCCCCACTCGTCGTACGCTGCACGTCTGCCCGTCATGGCGGCCAACAACATGGTCAACCCGGCCGTCAACCCGGACACGGAAGACGCCCTCTTCGCCAAGGAGATCGAGCAGGTCAAGGCCTGGTGGTCCGACCCGCGGTGGAGTCACACCAAGCGGCCCTTCACGGCCGAGCAGATCGTCTCCAAGCGCGGTAACCTCAAGATCGAGTACCCAAGCAACGCGCAGGCCAAGAAGCTGTGGAAGATCCTCGAGCACCGCTTCAACGTGAGTCACCCCTCGGCGTCCCGCGGCGTCGGGCCGCACGGGGCGAGGCGGAACGCATGCTGACGCGGAGCGACAGACCAAGGACGCGAGCTACACCTACGGCTGCTTGGAGCCGACCATGGTGACGCAGATGGCCAAGTACCTCGACACCGTCTACGTCTCGGGCTGGCAGTCCTCGTCGACGGCCTCGGCGTCGGACGAGCCGGGCCCGGACCTGGCCGACTACCCCTACGTGCGTATCCGCGGCGCGGCCCCCCGGCGCGACGCCGACGAGCGCAGCTAACACGGGCCCGGCAGACCACGGTGCCCAACAAGGTCGGCCACCTCTTCATGGCGCAGCTCTTCCACGACCGCAAGCAGCGCCAGGAGCGCCTCTCGACGCCCACGGCGCAGCGCGCCCAGCTCGCCCACGTCGACTACCTGCGGCCCATCATCGCCGACGCCGACACGGGCCACGGCGGCCTGACGGCCGTCATGAAGCTCACCAAGCTCTTCGTCGAGAAGGGCGCCGCGGGCATCCACATCGAGGACCAGGCGCCCGGCACCAAGAAGTGCGGCCACATGGCCGGCAAGGTGCTCGTGCCCATCAGCGAGCACATTAGCCGCCTGGTGGCGATCCGCGCGCAGTCGGACATCATGGGTGAGTCACGAGCGCTCTCGACACCACTCTTCCCTCACGAGACATGCCGATTCCCCTCGAGACGGCGGCCTCGCCTCCCAAGACATCAACAACACGCAGAGAACCGTGGTCGCTAACACCCCCCAGGCTCCGACCTCATCGCCGTCGCCCGCACCGACGCCGAGGCCGCCACCCTCATCACCACCACCATCGACCCCCGCGACCACGCCTTCATCCTCGGCGCCACCAACCCGGACCTGCAGCCGCTCAACGAGCTCATGGCCGCGGCCGAGCAGGCCGGCAAGACGGGCGCCGCGCTGCAGCGCATCGAGGACGAGTGGCTCGCCGCCGCGCGCCTCGCGCGCTTCGACGACGCCGTCCTCGCCGCCATCGACGCCGCCGCCCCGCGCGCCGACCGCGCCGGCCTCAAGGCCAAGTACGCCGCGCAGGCCAAGGGCAAGAGCAACGCCGAGGCGCGCGCCGTCGCCCGCGGCCTGCTCGGCAGGGACGTCTTCTTCGACTGGGACGCGCCGCGCACGCGCGAGGGCTACTACCGCCTCCAGGGCGGCTGCGACTGCGCCATCAACAGGGCCATCGCCTACGGGCCGTACTGCGACGCCGTCTGGATGGAGAGCAAGCTGCCCGACTTTGCCCAGGCCAAGGAGTTTGCCGACGGCGTCCACGCGGCCATCCCGCACCAAAAGTAAGCCCCCCCTACCCCCCCCCC
>JALHCA010000056.1:0-11019 GCA_024340505.1 Tolypocladium nubicola | reverse complement strand
CGTTGGATAACGCGTGTTGGTCACGGTCAATATAGTATCAATGGCATGGTGTTGGCGTCTCATTGGGCGGGCCGAAGGTTCTTCCGGCTTGGAGGCCAAGCCAATATGACTTTAATCCGGCCGTTTGGTGTCTTCAGTGATTTTTCCGTTGTGAAGGCATATCCCCGAGGCTTCGCCCAAGAGTTGATAGCCGCTAATAGGGATTCGCGGGACTCGTACGTGCCTTCAGGCCGAAGAGCGTCGTCAGGGAACCCTGGGCGGTTCATTTTTCCGTGAAGTGTGGCAGTCGCCTTGCTCAGCGTGCGTGGACTTGCTAGCACGACAGCTGGCTTTGGGACGTCGCGGGACAGTGCGGAGCGCGCTTCACAGGAGCAAAAGTAATGGACGTAGTCGCGTACTCGCAGAAAAGCGCACAATTGGCTTCAATTTCATTTTATGCACTACTCACTTTATTTGCGTCATGCGAAAGAGAACATGATTGTTATGACCTCGGCTCCTGGACGATCGTGGGGTCGGGATGGCCCGAGGGGTACATGGGTACGTAACGTCACAGCAAGCAACAATCATAGGCTAGCGCCCCACCATGGTGGGCCGCCCTGTTGCCGTGCGAACCATCCTACCTGCGATAAATTCGAGGTTCAAACATTGCAAATACCCAAACACCATCATCTTGCACCTTGAATGCAATCATCACGCACCACGGCTTTCGCTCAAGTGATGCCATTTGGCGGAATGAAGACATTCTGCGAGGTAACGATCGAAAAGTGGCTGCAAAATATCGAACGACCGCCCACAGGCCCAACCGCGCTTTCGGGCGGTTTCTCAGCCACTGCCGACGCGCTCTGCAACATCAGCGTATCTGGTCGACACATGTCCGAGAATGGAATCGATATGGGCGTTGGTGACGATGAAGGCCTCAAAGATCTAGATGCGACACCACGACAGCTTTGGCACCAAGAGAGTCATCGGCCTGCAAGCGTGTCCCATTCGGTCGCTTCGAGATCGTCACACCCACAGTCAGACGACAGCTTTTCGGTTCCAAATGACGCCCCATCTACCACGTCAGATTCTACCTTTGCGGCTGCTCTCAGAACAAGGGGCACCTACTTTCCGCTGCGCGTCGAAACCCGATCGCCGAGAACACCATCACCACCAAAACGGCCGCAAGGGTCACGCCACAATTCTTCGCCGTCTAAGCGGGCCAAGACGACTACCAGTCTAGAGAGACTGGAACGACCGGTGCGATTCAAGAGAGTACAGGAAAGGGAGTTGCCTGCCGATGCACTGCAGCTTTACCAACAGCTCTTTGCGGTTGCGAACAAGGAGGGAATTCTGCCACGGCTGTTGAAGCACTCGAATCACTTCGAAGGAATACAGACTCGGCCATTCATGTGGGAGTCAGAAAAAGATGTGTCCAGAGCTGGAGGTCTTGAACTGATGGCCGGACAGAGGGAAGGCTCCCAGAATGCAGAAGACGTTCATCGTCACATCAATCACCTCGTCAACGAGTCGATTGATTGTGCCAACGAACACCGCTCCGAGGCTGCCTGGAACGCCATGGTGCACTACCCGGCTCTCCGGTTTCTTCTCTCCGAGTTTCCCTCCGTCGGGGTCGAACTCATTACATCTTCTCAAATTGCAAAAGCCTTTCGGCCTTCTTGGAGAGAAATTGCTGCCGACGACGACGCCTCGTCACTTTCGCTTGGATCTACTGTCTCCAGCGCAAGCAGCGTCACTGGCGGAGGGACAAGAGGCGGCGCGACGTCTACATCAGTGCATAAAATGGTCGATTTGGCACTGCTTCTTCTCCCCGACAAGCCATTGGCGGCTGTTATTGACAATTTTCTCGCGTCGCAAGCGCCGGAGTGTGCCACGGTAAACCAAACGAGTTACGAGTCACTTTGTCACCGGCCGGCCCCCATCTTTATAGAGACGAAGACTTCTTCCGGCAACAGTGAAGCTGCCAAGCTGCAGTTAGGCGTTTGGATAGCTGGATACCACCAGCGCCTTCGGAAAATCTTGGAGCAGCGTCCCGCCGAATGCGGCTTGGAACGCATCATCACCTTGCCCGTTGTCCAGTGGTATGATGGAACATGGACCGTCTCTTTCGCAGTGGACAGCGAGTCTGGCATTGTAGGTCGATTTCCCCGCCTCTTTATACTATCGCCAAGTGCGTTTGCTCACTGGAAACTCATTCAGGACGTGCTTGACGTTGACCTTCAGGTCGGAGGCTGCAATTCTCTCCTCGGCGCATACCAGCTACGTAAGGCTGTAGCATGTCTGGCAGTTTGGATGGAGAGCCAATTTAAGCCGTGGTTCATGTCTATTTTAACCCCATCCTCAGAGGTGGTATGAGTCCCTGGCAATGTCCCGCGGCACACCATAATACTATGCGCTCTGCCATATATGCCCTCATATGGCCTGAGTGGTACAGACATGAGATCACCAGCAGGCGGTTGCAGGGGCATGGTGAAGATGGCGTTTCCCCAGGGGTTTGGAGGAATTGGATGAGCGCTGTCGCTAGCACGGCGGCAGACTTGCAGCAGTCGTGGCGCTATGTGCAACATGGATATTGGGCTCTGTAGGATGTCCGTCGCAAACCGCCCGCAGCATTCACAGAAAGCCCCCGACGCTCTGCGACATGCTGATTCATGCTCCTTCGTAAGAGGCATCATAGCCTGCACGAATCGTTCGTCATATTCGGCATCTCGCCCGGCACGGTTTGCCTCCGTGACAAGGCTCCGGGCGATGCTATGGTAGTGTGTCAATTGCTTGGCGCCGAATTGGCATATGAACTCGACTCGAACCATGGAGGTTGCCATAGTTTTTCTGGGAGCTGTAGACGCTCTGTGTAACAACACATGCAATGAAAAAGACAGGACACTATGCGTCAACTCCAGAATCCGTGCGTCAGCTTTTACCTCTTCTTCCTCCCATCCGAACCCCCTGCGATGATGCATCTCTACAGTTTGCTTTTACGTCTTGACTAAAATAGGAAGAGAAGAGAATCTTTCAGTTCCATGGTTTTGCTATTATACACTGTCAGGCTTTTTCATACGTGGAGTGCAGCGCTTGCTGCTCTTTGCTATCCTTTTCTGCGCTCTTCCAAATGTCTCTCACACCTTTCTCTTGCCTCCCAACGGGGGTTGTCACCCATCTCCTTCGCAACCAGAACTTCGACTCGTTCATCCTCGGTCTTGCTCCAATCCAGATACGATATCATTTCCTCTTTCGTCCACTCTCTTGACCCTATAGCAGTGACACAGCGCTTTGACATCTGTTTGTAGTCCAGGCACTACTTATAACTTTATTTATCATACCGAAGTAGAAGCCCTACACCTTGCGAAACTGCTGGTTGGTTTTGATGGTGCCTGCGAGTTGTGCGGCGTACTATTCGTTCCTTGCGGCGACGTATCTCACATAAATTGCTTCTGGGGAGTCATATCGCGGTGGCGATTGCAAATGGAGCACTAGCGGAACTTCCGCTAGTGCTCCGGAGGACGCGAACAGAATCATCGACGAAGGACTGATTTGGCAGGGCGAAGTCTTTCAGCGTGAACGATACGACAGGCAGTGCCGTCTGAGACAGGGCTTCAGATGTCACAAATACGGCCACATAGGAACCCAATATAAGGCAACAACAGCATGCGGCTACTGCGCGCAAGATCACCCGACCCGAGAGTGTCCCGCGAAGAACGACGACAAGGCGCCCCGGAAATGCGCCGCCTGCCGCGGAGAACACGAAGCCTGGAACAGTCAGTGCCCGACACGGAAACAAGAGATGGCCAAGATCAAGGCCGCCTACAAGGCCCGACCGAAATACCACCCGGAGAACCTAATGTTGCCCGCATCAGCGGCGGGAGAGAACCAGAATCGGACCAAGGAAACGACAAGACTGAGCCAACCGACTCTAGAACCACGCCAGTCCCAGGGAGCACGACCAGGTCGCAGCAGGTCGCCCACCAAAAAGATCCAAAAGCGCCCGGTCCCAACAAGCAGCCAGACCCACGACGAAAATGCAGACATCACAGTGGACCCGCCGGGGTACGTGGACAAGGTCGTCTAGCCCAACTACGTCGACGAGCATGCGTGGATGTTCGAGGGCGGGAATGTAGAGGGGGAGTTCCGGAAGGATGTGCTGGCGAGGGAGGGGATTCAAGTGCTGGAGGGGGCGCTGGTTGATGCAGACATGTACGAGACGCTCGGGTGGATGGTTGATGTGATGCTGAGGAGCTTCACAAGCACGTCTAGATAGAACATACAACTCACAGACACAAGTTGAATATGTATTCATAGTTCGTTCCATTCCTATCTTCACAACAGTCTGGTCGTCCCAATGTTCAGTCCGCTCTCATGAGCCAGTGCCTGCGCCGTCTATCAGTCCGAAACGAAAACCTATAAAACACTAAGAGCTCATTCATCATAAGTCGTCACTCTGACCCTTCACTCGACGATTCCTTCTCCATCCTCAGCAGCTTGACGGCTTCCTGCGCGGCCTTTGTCTTCGCCTCCTCCTTGCTCACGCCGTCATCTACCTCAGCCACAACTCTATTCCCAACCAGTACCTTGCACAAGTACTTCTTATCGCCTTCCCTGGTCTCCTGCACATCAATCTTGTACGTTACCGTTTGCGTCACGGCCCAGTGGCCCAGCTCCTCCTTGGGATGCTGCACATGGACGTTGTCCCGGAGGATGCGGTCCAGGTATGACAGGATGCCGAAGCGAGCCAAGACGGCTTCGCACACTTCGTGGGAGCCACTGTCTACCCATACCGCACCAAGGAGCGCCTCGAACAGGTCGGAAAAGAATTTCTTGGCCCGCACCCGGGCGAGCAATGCCCACGGGTAATGCGTCCCGGTCTCCATGGCCGCGAGGATGTCGTCCCTCAGTGCCTGGTGTCGCTCTGCTGTCGAGTTTTGCTCAAGCCCAATGGCAACGGACGCATGGCGCATGAACTTCCAAAGCGGCAGGCTGGTCTCCTTTTTGACAACCTCGAGGTCCTCGGTGACCACAGACTCGCTCTGCCATAGCCCATTCTCCATGACGGCAAAGGCGAGGAAGTCGCCGTTCACCATGGCTGTTTTACGGAGGTGCATCTGGTGATGTGGTAGACGAGGCTCAGCAGAAAAGAGTCGCATGACGATGATGTTATCGAGGACCGCATCGCCAAGGAACTCGAGCCGCTCATACGAGCGCATGCCCGTGTCCATTACATACGACGCATGTGTCATTGCTTCAACCAGCAATGCCTTCTTCCGGAACGAGTATCCGATCAGCTCCTCGAGCGGCCCCAAAACGGTTGGGAGCGTCTCATCAGCTCGAGCGATATCGAACAACGAGCTTCGACATTCGTCGACGTCTCGCCACTTGCATTCAGGCAAAAATGTCGATATGCACGCGACTGCCTTGGGTATGCCCCCGTCCACGTAAGACGCTCCGATCAGGGCTTTGACCACATCCGCAAGGGTCTTTGTGGACAGCCGCCTACCCTCGTCGGGCTTTTGGTTTTGCTGCAGATGGTCATCGAGGTACAGTGGTCGCCACTTCTGGCCAGTGAACGACCTCGTGAGGATAAATTTGGCGAGGCCACTGTCAAGCGCCGCTCGGCAAAGTCTCGAGTTCGCAATCAGCCGGTCTCGAAAAAATGAGAGACGGCCTTCGGGCCACTCCGGGTCTGCATGTTCATGTCAGCGAGGGTCCTGCATCATGGGGGGTGGCCGATACGTACGCTCAGCGGCAGCTTGTGCCGAAGTACAGTACTTTAGTATCGAATCGCCCAGAAACTCTAGCCTCTCGTAGTCAAGGGGCTCAGAGGCGCTGCGGGCGCTGATGGCCTCTCTAACGAGCCTCAGATCGGTAACTCCAACGCGTCGTAGCAGCGTTGTTGCCAGCTCCTTTGCGGTGAGTTCGACCTCCAGCTCGTGTATTATGGACGGTATCATCATTCCAAATTCCGCGTGCTTTGCCGGGATTCTGTCCACCGCTGCCGCTGCTTGGTGAAGAACCCAGGGATACCGCTTCGTTGTTGCGATCCCGGCGTTGGGGTCAGAAAGGAGTCGATGAAGGAAATCCGACCGCTTCGTCCACCTCGCGAGCACCAGGTACGGACCCTCCTTGGGGGCCAATTCGTAGTCGAAGGGGTTTTGGACTTGCTCCAATGGCGGCCTCGTCGGAAGCACGCCCTTGTACACGAACGGGGTTCCATATGCGTCACGAACAAGGGACTGCCCGCTCTTGAGTAATTCGTCCTCGGGTTCAAATCGAGCCGAGCCAATATGGTCTCTCGAAATATCTGCTCCCCGGACCACTACTCTCACCACATGATGCTTGTTTTCGACCGGCCACCGGTGGGCAAATGGAAGAGCAAGCAATGTAGACGTGTGGTCGGGTAGACTTGCGACTTCCTCCTCACAGACTGGTCGCCCTGAGCCGAATCGAAGTTCGCAAGTCTTGTCGTAGCTCAGAAAGACTCGAATCGTTCGCAGTTGGTCCAGCTGAGCAGGAACGAGAATATCATAGTCCGTCTGTCGACCGTTTTCATCGTAGTAGCTCACGGTGTACAGCCATTTTTGTCCATGACCCTCCCACTGGCGCGCCACCAGGTGCCAGGGATTAAATGGCGGCTCAACATCGACCTCGGGTGTCCTGGTTTCCACGCCGGGGATGTTCTCAAACCTGAACGGCAAGAGGTTTTCATTCACAAGGCCGGCATGATACAGAGCCACGAACACCCGAAATGCAACTTCCTTGGTAGCATTCTTCTCGGACAGCCACGTAGACTCGCCATCCATACGCCGCAGCTCCACTGGAAAGAACGGTGGAAGCAGTACCGTTGCGCTCAATCTTGGTGGCCTGGTATCGTATTTGTGAATGATGTAGTCGGGCCGACTGTCGACAAACTCTCCCTGCGACAGAGCTCTGCAGATATGCTTCAGGTGTCCTTTCGCGTTATCGAAATCAAGTCTCGCGCCGGTAGACTCCACCTCGAAATATGTTGTGCTTGTGGCCTCGGAGTCCTCCAGCAGTTCCAGCTTGCGGACTTCTCTTTCCTCATCTTCGTATACTTCCTTCAGCTCCTCTTCGAGGGCCTCCCATTGTGTGATGATGTTCGACGACCGCTCCGTAAGCAAGATCAGCTTCGATTCTCTCATCCTCGCCCTTCCACGGCGCTGTATAAAAGACTTGGGGGTTTCGGGGCTGTCGAAGCAAACAACCAGATTGCAGGCCGGGACATCGATTCCTTCCTCCAGTACAGCAGTCGCCACCAAAAGGTTGATTTTGCCGGAGCGAAAGTTCTGCAGAGCCAGCTGGTCGGTCTCCTCCAGAAACTCATACAGGGTTCGTCTTTTGCCTTGAAAGTTGGACCCACCGACCATACATGCAATGTGGTACTTTTCCGTGATTCTCGGGCACGATGCAAGGAGCTCGCTGAGCATCATGACTGTCGCTCGTTCCTTGACGAAGATGATTCCGACGACAGGTTCCTCAATCGCCAACAACTCCTGCAGCAAGATGGTCACTTTATTAGATATGTCGCTGCCACTCTTTGGTACAGGGGACGGGCGGTGAGGCGCAACTTGATCCAGAAATTTGGCGACGTATCGCTTCTCCTCAGTCGACCAGTGATCAAAGTAGTCGTCCTGTCGCCCAAGTCGCTTCAGATACGTCGTCGAAGCTTTCCAGAGATAAAGATCGGCCGCCCACGGTCCAAGCTGTTGATAGATCTCCTTACACCGACTCCGGAGACCCTTAATCTGATTCTGGGAATACGTGTCGTATTTGTCAACAGCCTTGACTAGAGCCCGGCGGTTCTTATCGTTCGGCTCAGCCAGAAGGCTCAAGATATAAGGGTCTTTTCTGATGTCAAGGCTATGGTAGGCGCTCTCGAGGGAGCGCATCGACATTGTGGGGTTCATAAGAAGAGTCGTGTACGGAACGTGGGATATCTGCGGCTTCTTGACGCATAAAAGGAGCTCCTCGCGATGCAGAGTTGGCGATACACACTTGGCATCTAGTATCTTCTCGAGGGTTTCGATCTTCTGCATCTTCGATCTGATGCTCGGCGTTGCCGTCAGGCCGAGGACAGAGGGCACGGCACCTCCTCGGCTTTTGCTCCGATGGTAGAAATCCGTCATGACTTTACTCCCTGGGTGCTTGCCGACACAATTGTGGGCTACGCTGTGTCAGAATGGCAACCAAAGGGTTCCGGGGGCGCTCGAAACACACCTTCGTCAAAGATAATGAGGGCCAGACGATCCATGCTGACAAAAGCATGGCAAAGGGCGTCGAGAAGTACCTGGTAGGTCGAGACTACTATACGAACACCGTCCAGGATGGTCTCCCAGATCCTAGCGGACCACGTGTGGACATTGTCGTTACCGGTCAACAGCCTCATTTGAGCCGAGGCGGCCTGAAGACGGATAACCTCGACCTGTTGAGCACATAGCGACACGGTGGGAGCGAGAAACCAGATTATCTTGTGTATCCTTCGTTAGCGAGGAGCATTGTGGCGCAGACAACAGATAATATTTACCTTGTCAGGGGTTGATCTCTCCAGCTCAACTTTCATCCGAAGAACAGCACTGGCATCAGGGTTAGCTCAACAAATGTCTATAATCCATCGAGTTCCAAAAAGGGCAAGGGCAACTTGCACTTGAGTTTTGCCGCTTCCAGTGTCCATCTGGGTTGCTCAGTTAGCAAGGGAGCCTCCAACCAACGCTGTGCAGGCTGCAGACGTACCACCACAATAACGTTTTGCTTGAGGCTCCGGTCGAGCATTTCCAGCTGGTACGCTCTAGAACTCATGATGCCAGGAGCGGCGGCTTGCTCGATCTCATTATCACCAGCAAGAGCCGTTGATGCCTGGTTTGGAGATGAGGCATCTTGGGCAGCAGCAGAGACAATCTCCCTAATATCGGGGGCCAGTGCCTGCGGCGACCCACGACCCGGGCCATCGGAGAAGTCGGACTCATCCCCACTAGAGTTGACGGGAGGTGTATCCGAAGGCATCTCTGTTCGTCACGGAGTGACGGGGGCCACGGGAGCCCGGGTCTACACGCGCCGCAGGAAGGCCCTCCAAATTTGGAAACAGACGAATAGATGTCGACGGTATGACTCAGTGTGGCAGCCTGAAGTGTTTGAC
This sequence comes from Tolypocladium nubicola, assembly GCA_024340505.1. Classification (NCBI taxonomy): domain Eukaryota; kingdom Fungi; phylum Ascomycota; class Sordariomycetes; order Hypocreales; family Ophiocordycipitaceae; genus Tolypocladium; species Tolypocladium nubicola. The sequence continues at coordinate 1,877 of JALHCA010000056.1, read as the reverse complement.
TCGTCGGATATGGCGACAAGGCGCGCTCGGATTCGGGAAGGAAACCGGACCCAGATGGTATGGAGGACGTATTACCTGCGGAGGCACCCAGCAGTCACGTTGGGTCGGGCGTTCCCTCGAGCAGGGGCGCAGCTAAAAGTGGTCCCAGCGAATGCTTTTCTCGAAGCCTGGGGTAGTCCGTAAGGTCGGGCCTTGGGTCGGCCGGCAGAACCAACTGTGGACGTGACTGGTGAGCTGCACGTGGGCCCTGGGGGTAGGTGACAGCAGGCTGCACTGCTGTATATATGTATTTTATTACCTTTGCGTGATTTCCGTAACAACGGTGTCAAGCTTGGCCTTCTTAGCATCAATATCTCGAAGGTTCTCCTCCTCAAGCTTGCGTTTCTCGGGTTCCTTGATGGTGTCCAACCTGCCCAGAATGCAGTCTCGCTCTGTTTGGAGCGCCTTGTGCTTGGTACAGAGCGAGTCCACTGACGCGGGGACGGCGTGCGGGCCGAGGAAGCGACTTGGTTCTCTGGAGTATTTTCGAAGGAATTGCTCGACTCCGGCATTGAATTGTGGTTGGCAGGCTCCGTAGAGTCGTAGGCAGAGAATTGTTTTATCAACGTGGCCTTTGAGGTGGCGCGGTCATCGCAATTCGTGTTTTCCAAGTCCTAGCTGAGAAAAAGGAAGGGTAAGGCGGCAGGGATACGAGTCAACAGGCAAGTAGGGTGACTGATTAATTGACGAGAAAACGTGAGAAGGGCTGACTGGTCTGGAAGTCCCCGCTGCATCCTTCCGTGCCGTCTCTCCTTTTCTGGAGGGCCTGAGCAAAGAGAAAAGAGACAATAGGCATCCATGGATGCGTTGGCGGCTGGCAGAATCTAGCCGCTGGGTAAGCTGCAGGATTCACCGACCGACCAGGGGAGGCTCCAGGTGGGCGCCCGCAAGGTGCATCGGCATCTACCGCCCGGCTTCCAGTTTTCTTCAAAGCAGCCACAGATGAGGTGGGTGGTACTCTAGGTGGTATGTGCAGGTACTCCCGTGTTGCGTTGCACTCTACGCTGGCTGGGAGGTGTCTGCCTTACCCATCACAGCCCCGTCACTGGGCTATGTGGCAGCACCTGGATGCCCTGAGGGGGCCGTGTGCTCCAAGGCTGAAACCAAAAAGCAAACCTTGCGCCAGAGACACGGTTATCTACAGATCGAGAGGTCCGTCCCTGATTCAAAAATTACTTTTTCTTCCCCAGGGTCGCACAGTTATTCCCTTCCCCCAGCAGCTGAGAAAGGACCCTGGGCGGGCACCGCCACAGCGCGGTTGCTCGCGGTTCGAGGTCGGACACATTTCAGGCACCAAATTCCCTCTGGAGCGGGGTCTGCCCCTACTCCCGGCGGATGTCAAGATCAGGTCGCTCACTCACACAGAAGGTCAACAGCACCGCTGCCCAGCAGGCTACAACCAGTCATGATACTACTGCCTTGCAGGCAGCAGTATCTCCATCGAGTATTTAGTTCGGTTCAATTCCGCTCCTTAGATAGAAAATCAAAGAGTCTTTCTTTGCCCGATTCACAGGGGATCTTCTGCCCGATCGTTGTCCAGTTATCCAATCAATCGTGTTGTGCGATACAGGGCGAGGGGCAATACGCGCGGACGAGGTGGTCGACTCGATCATCGTGTATGACGGACGGCCGCCGAGAGAAGACAGGCACCGCAGCTTCGTCGACGACTGCAATCATGCACAGATGGAGGCGTTCATGTCGACACCAGGCTGCCGGAGGGCGACTGCTGCTGCTGCTGCTGCTGCTATTTATTACGCCCGGAGGGAGTCCCCTAGAGGGCCACTGCGCTACGCTATTTACCGTTCAGTACATTGTTGCATGTCTCCTCAAGCCCCACA
>JALHCA010000639.1:0-24101 GCA_024340505.1 Tolypocladium nubicola | reverse complement strand
CGTCGACGACGTCCGGGACTCGGGCGGGGCCGGCGCTGCCGGACAGGAAGGCGGCCTCGGCGAGGCCGGGGAGCATGCGGCTGCCGCCGACGTAGTAGGGCGCGAGCATGTTGACGCGGACGCCGCCGCCGGGGGTGGCAAAGGCCGTGGCGCGCAGGGCGCGGAAGAGGCCCGCGACGGCGTGCTTGGACATGGTGTACTGGGCCTGGCCGGGGAGGGGCGTGACGGAGGCGACGCTGCCGACGAGCAGGAGGCAGCGGTCCGGGCGCGGGTTCAGCGCGAGGTGGTGCAGCGCGAGGTGCGTCGTGTACGCGACGCCCGTGACGTTGACGTCGAGCGTGCGGACGTCGGGCCGGGGCAGCGTCCCGTCGACGAGGCGCGGGCGCTCGAAGCGCGCGCTCTCGCCGGGGAGGATGACGCCCGCGCTGGGGACGACGACGTCGACGGCGCCGCGGGGGCTGAGGCGCGCGGCGGCGTCGAAGAGCGCGACCTGGTCGTCCCAGCTGGTGACGTCGCAGCGCTGGTAGTGGAACGTCGAGGCCGGGTGGGCGGCGCGCAGGGCCGCGACGAGGGCCTCGCCGGCGGCATCGTCGACGTCGCCGATGAAGACGTGCGCGCCGAGGGGGGCCCAGCCGCGGACCATGGCCGCGCCGAGGCCGTTGGCGCCGCCGGTGACGACGACGGTCTTGTCCCGGAGCGTCGACGCGTCGTAGGGCCGCGACACGTCGACGGGCGGCGACTGCCGGATGATGGGCCTGAGGTCCATGGCGTGGCGGGCGTCAAGCGAGCGGCGGGCCGGGTCTTGCTGCGAATCTGCCGGCTGCGGATAGACGGCGGACGGCTGTTTGTGCGTGCGTGGTGGTGGTGGTGTCGGCCAGATCTCGGGGTCCAAGATCGTGATGGAGGCTGAGCTCTAGCGAGCCCCGCAGGGGGATGATCCCGTACCACCGAGGCGCGCAATCCGCAACGCCCTTGATCGAGTCTGGATGCAACGAGGCGGATCTCCTGGGCTCGACCGCCTGGAGCAAAGCCCATGTCGGCGGCGCTTGAGCCGTGACGTAGATAGAAACACATGGCGTCCCCGTAGTAGCTTTGCAGCACTGTGTGCAACGAGCACTTGCTCGAGCCCCATTGCCGCTCGTCGTCGGAGCGGCACCTGTGTTGGCGGTCGTGGCCGAGAAACTGCCGTCTTGGCACGACTTATGCGAGGCTCGTTGGCGTGGGTTTCCAAGGAAAGCAATGAGTCCTGTTCTCGACGAGCGAGACCGCGCTGGCAGCAGCCACCGACAGGCCGATGCCTCCTCGAGACCTCTTGTCGGCGTAGCTGGAGAGCCGACCCAAATGCACTCGTTTCTTTGCCGAGCTTCGTCTTGCCGGGCCTCTAATATCTGTCCTGCAACACTGCAAGGACGAAAGAGGGCAGCCTGGCAGAGGACAGAGCTGCGCCCGTGGCTGGTAACGCGACTATGACGGCCGCTGCGCAGTCCATCAGCCAACCCAACACTGTGAGTCTGTGACGCTCGTCAGCGGATGAGAGAAACTCGGCACAAGGGGCATCCCAGAGGCTTCTACTCGGGGCGCAAAGGCGCGGATCCACTCATGACTTTTCTCGACACACAAGCCGTTGCGAAGATGGCGCGACTCGAGCCCATAAACGACGTCTCGTCGCTGGAGAGACTTGCTGCCGTTTGGCTCCGCCCCTGGCTGCTGCCGAACAGCGGATAGCGTGTGTTTGAAAGTTGACGCTGGACGTTGGACGTTGGACGTTGGACGGTGGTGGTTGATGCTCGCAGCCGAGGCCACGAACACGACGGAGTACTTCGTACACGACTTCTGCAACTCCGAGGCACCGACCCCAGAGCTCCACAGTTGAACGGGGCGACGGCAGCGGTTCATGGACGCATGGACGAAGTGCATCTCTTGGGCGCCGATAAGCCATCCCTTGCAAACCTAGAATCAACCTGGAACGCCTCTCGTATCGGCAGCTGGCACTACGGGCACGGCGCATCCGGACTCTCGTCATCTGTCCACGATGCGCGCGTCATGGCGGCGCATGTGCGAGTAAGCACCCGCCGATGCCCAACCCGCAAGGCCCGGCTCGGCCTCGTCGGCCGCGGCGCGAGGAATAGACGCATCACCATGCTGAACTGGCCGGATCCACGGCGGCTGTTCGTGAAGCCAGCGCGAGATGTCCGATACGCCAAGCTTTCATTAGCGTTGGCTGCCGGGTGCGTGATCGTCATCGACTGGTCTTGGTGGCGGGCCTCGCAGGGCAGAGCCGTCAGCGGCGCCCCATTGGCCAGCGGTTCGTGGCCTCGCCGAGGGGCAGCTGGGAGAGGGGACAGCAGAGCGAGGGCAGGGCGAGGTGGACGGACGGTCCAATGAGCGAGGCGAGGCGAATCAAGCGGTCTTGGTGGTGGTGGCGGCGGCCGTGGGTGGGAAGGGCGAACCAGACAACCAAACCGACGAGCGTCGAGGAGCATGTCAGACGGTGCCTTGCAGCGGGGGGAACCGGATGTTTAGTGGTGGCTTCGAGGCGACGCAGATCGCTTCCCCTTCGCGGCGCCCGCCAGCGACGTGTAAGCCGGAACCAACACTCCAGCCCAGCCGAGCGACCCAACGCCAAGAGGGACGGAGGCATGGCAGCGGTCCGTTCGCGTGCGCACCGCCCGCACGCGAGGCCGTCTGCGTCCCCAGCCGCTGCAGCGTCGCATTCCGAAGAGCGAAGATGCCACGGCGCGCTGCCCGTGCCTCGAACGACCGAGTTCTGTCTGTCTGCGCAGCGTCGCCATGCGTGACGGACCGGGGGGGGGGGCGGCGACAGGAGCGCGCGTGCGCCGCCGGCCAATCACCGCCGCCGCCGGGGGACGATGGCGATGCCGCGTCGCCGGGCTCCCCAGCGCCAGAGGGCCGCCGAGCCGCAATCACCGAGGCGGAGGGCTTGGGAGCTCCGCCGCGATGGAATTGTCCGAGGCGGCTGAAGGGCCCTGTACGAGGCCTCGCCGGATGTGATTCGTGGTGCCGGGAACGACGGCGGACGGCTGCAAACGGCGCGGCTCTCAGGAGTTTTGGCCGGGCCGCGAAGAACAAGCATCGCGAACACCATTCTCTGCGAACGAGTCCGTTCGAGGACGGAGGACCAAGCATCGGAAACACCATTCTCTGCGAACGAGTCCGTTGGAGTACGTACTCCGTAGCTACGGCTCAGGTCGGTCAACTACTCGACCAGCATTCTACAGTCTGAATTGGGCGACCGAGCCAGTATGCCGTCAGCCACGGCGCTGGTCCCGTTGCGCGTAGCCCCCAAGGCTGTCATCATCTCGGGGGGTGCGCAAGCTCGAGGTTGCCGTCGTCATTGGCTGTCCAGCAAGCGTCATCAACTTCCTCGCTTGGGGCTCTCACCTTGAGCCGCACGGCAACGTCGGTCCATACCTACTTGTATGTACTTCATGTGGGCTGCCTGTGTTGACCCCGGCATGCGTCTGCACGGTCGGCGCAAACCGACGGAAGATGGTCAGAGACCACGCGTGCCGTGACCGTCGACGCCTGCGCATCACGGCATGAGCAGAGGAGGCCTGGCATATATATCGCGATGCGGTTGTGTGAATGGGAGAATAGCCATCGTCCGGCCTGGATCGGGCCCGTTGGTGGCTGCCTGGATGCAGGCGCCCTGCTGAAGGCGCATGTGGCCTGCGGCCTTGCTGCGGCCGCCCACCTGGGGCGCTGGCAGTGGCCGCTCCAGGCCACTCCAGGGCGGGCCACCCTGCAGCCTCGACGGGCTTCACTGGAGCGGGCGTCGCGCCCCTGTCGTGCACCTCAGTTTCCACTGCCGACCCTGCACCTCGCCCGAACCGGCTGCCCTGCATCCATTGTGCGCCGACATCACGACGGCATCAGGCCCGGACCACCCCGGAGACTTGTCGAACGGCAGCCCTGGCTGGCATATGCCCGCGTTGTTGCTACAGTCGCTGCGGTCCGGCGGCATATCTCGTCTGCAGCGCGGCACCCGCCCCGTTCCGATTCGCCTCCGCGCGGCAGTCGTCCAGCATCCATATCTCGCATCCCGACCACACCCACAGCCCTGCCGCGTGGGAAGCGGCCGTCCTCGTACGGTGTCCTCGTGCAAAAGGCTTCGCCCAGCAGCCCGTGCGCCCCATGCCATGCCCGCCGGGAACCCAACGACGAGACATGCTGCAGGAGGGGACCCTGGAACCCTCTCACCGGTTATGCACAATCCCCTGCAACCTCTCCCTGCCGCAACGGCTGCCGCCGCTGACAAGGCGCCAGACGGCCGAATCACAAGGGGTGGACGCGAAGACGTGGCTCCTGTCGCGGCGACGCATGGGGAATCCTTCATTGTCGGGCCACGTCCGCTCGCGCGCGCAACGCGCATACTGCAGGTGCTCGTATGCGAAAGCTGCGCTGCTCGGGTGCCGCCCAACTGCGCGCGCGACGTGACGGCCCACGCTTCGCCGGCCCGCCGTTGTTCTCCAGACATGCACATGCCGCTGGCTGAAGGCCTCGACAGCCCAGCTCCGTCCTGCCAACGGGCGAGCCGAAGAATAGTTGAAGAATCAAGTCCCAGGAGCATCCTTGACGCGCTGCCGAGGCTGTCCCCAACATGCTCTCCCAGTCCGTGCCCCTTCGCTGTCTGTCCTGGCTGCGACTCCACCGGCCTGGCTGTGGACCGATCCCCCACACGCACTCTATCATCGGGGGTGGGGGCTACTTGGCTTGGCTACCTGGGGCTCTATCTAAATCAAGTACCCCGGTCACGGACAATGGACGCGTGCCTGGCACCCCTCCCATCCCTGTGGTGGCCGGTGGTCTCTGCTCGCCGTCACTCGCCGCCCTCGCGTTCGCCTCGTCCTGTGGCTCCAGGGATGTCAGTCTGATGGCTGCAGCAGCCCTAGCGGCCACGGCCGTTCGAGACATGTCGCCCACCTCACCCCTGGCCTGACGAGGTCCCAAACCCGGCAAAAGGAAGCGCCGCGGCGGAAAAGTTTGCTCCCAGCGCGCTGCAGTCGTCTGTCTCTCCCTGCCATGTACGCGCAGGCACCTCACGCGCGCAGGTGAGCGGCAAGGTGAGAGGGGCGGCGAGGCGGCGGCAGAGCGGCGCACCCACGCGGCAAACTCCAGCACGCTCCCTCCTCGCCCGCCGGCCCGTCCGCCTGTCCTCTGGCCGGCTCAGTCACAGGATCGGCCATGGTTTTAGCATTTGGGCCTAGCCGTAGTCGTCGCCCACGGCGTGTCGTCGACTCTCTGCGCGCTGCTTTGACTTTCGCCCGGAGGCGTTCCCCTCCGTTGCGCTCGTGCTCCGATTGGCCCGAGAGCCCAGCGGAGCGGAACTGGCCCACCGTGGGCACCAGAAGCAGCTTGCGGCCGCACCACCCACCCCCCCCCCCTTCGAGCAGTGGCAGCAGCGCAGCCACCCAATCTTGTTGTGTCCTCGAGGGAGATGGTCGAGGTGAGTCGAGGGACGCGACACTCCATGGCTCTCGCGGCCGGCGGCGGCGCTCGCTGCCACAGTCGAGTACTCGTACACGGCCGAAACAAGAGGTGTCGTCCCGTTTCCCATTTGAGCGCCGTGTCGCCTCCCCTCTCGCCTCCCCCTCCCACCACCTGGAGACCTGCCGACCGCGCTTCTCGAGCGAAACAATCTGCCCTTTGATCCTCCAGCCTCGCCTCCTGTGCTCGTACCGCGTCGCGTCGACAGCCGCCTTGGCATCCTTTGTACAGCTTTACGCGCGGCTTTGGCCTTGCCCCCGAGGTATACGAGCACATACCTACAGCGCTTCCCGCGAGGCCACGACCAACTGCCGCACACGGACTCGTCCGCGCCGCAGCGCACCTCGCATCCAGATTGGAGCCCGGTTCGAGGCACCTACACGGCCGCGACAGACACGGCACATCCCCGTCTTCCCTGCACTGTGGGGCCTCCCTCTGTCGCTTTGTTGTGTGTCTCGCTGGGCCACAGAGGGCTGTCGCTGTCTCTCGTCAATCATCGCCATCTCCCCAGGTCGCCCCATCCACCCACCATCCTTCCATCCAACCCACTCGTTCAATCGTCCAGCCCGGGCACGCCAGGCCAACTCGACCCCCCCAGTCCCGTCTGGTGCAAGCTTCGAACAGGACCCGGCTTGGGCTGCCGTCCACTTTCAGGACCATTAGCCTGGCCTGCGACAGAGGCCGGCCTGCTCTGGCGCACGCGCGCTGGACTCTCCTCTGCCCGTTGGCGCACGCAGTCGCTCGCAATCGCTCGCAGTCGCTCGCCGTCGACCACCACACACCCACCATCCATTCCCCCCCCAGTTCCCTTGGCCGTCTTGCGCCCCCCGTCTCCGTTTTCGACACAATACATACTTTAACTTGTCTTGCTCCCCGTTCTCCTTGCTCTCTGCATTTCATCTCGCACAGGCGTCGCTGACCCGGGAGACTGCTGCAACGTCGCGCATTTTCATCCCTCACGCCGTTCGCTCCTCCAGCGTCGCCGCTGTGACCAACACCACCTCCGCCGCTCACCCACCGCGACGGCAACCCGGCGCCGCGCTGCTACGACCACCCTCACGGTCTCGACGACTACTGCGCACGCGCGTTCCCCTCACCAACGGCGACGACCCTCGCGCACCCACGATCGTCCCCTTTGGGCGACCTGCACGCTGCCGCTGCCGCTGGCCTGCCCAGCCGCCTCCGACGCCACATCGTCCGCCGCGCAGATCGCATCCGGCACCGAGTCGCAATCGCGCTTCTGCGACGCGCGCCGCCTCCTGAGCTCTCCGTGCCCTCGGCGCAACCGATCGAATCATCCTCCATCGCATCGCCGTCGCTCGCCGGCCTCATCGCTTCTGCTGCTGCGACGTGCGACGCACGACTTTGCGACGGCGTCAACTTCGGCGTCGCAACCTCGTCGCATTCCTGACTGCCCAGACACTCCTGTTGCCGCGAGCCAGCTCATTCCGCCACAGCATCTTGCGCATGCACCCGATCGCTGGGACATGAACGCTGACCAGAACGCACCGCCGCCGCCCTCCCGCCAACCAGCCGTCGCCGCAGTCGCGTCCGCCGGGCCGCTGCATTCCAACCGCGCGAGCCCCTTTCTCCCTCCTACCGCGGCCGCTCCCGATAACCGAAACATGGCCGCCACTGGCTTCCTGCCGACGTCGCATGCCTTCCGGCCTACGCCGCCGGCGCAATCGCCCTACCCGCTCAACATGTCGACGGCTCACCTCTTCGAGCGCGAACCTACCAAGGCTGTCGGCGCCCCCTTCTCCAAGTCGCCTTCGCCCATGGTTCGCATCCTCATCCGCCGCCTGCCGCTCAACACCTCCGAGGAGTCTCTGCGCCTGATGGTCGTCTGGTCCAAGGAGCTGGCCGACGTCGAGCTGCTGCCCGTGGACAGGTCCGAGGACGAGGGGTTCCGATCTGCCCTGCTGCGATTCCGAAGCATCGCCGGCGCGATGGAGGCGAAAAACATGCTTGACGGCCGGGCCAACATCTCCAACGACGCCGAGATGATTGTCGAGATTCTTGCATCCAGCCCCATCGCGGCGAGGCGGCATGTGACCGAGCAGGCATCTTCGAGCGCCGCGTCGTCTGCGACCTCGTCGGGCCCCGGGTCCCGGCAGCCGTCGCGCTTCAACGGCGTGTTCCCGCCCATCGAGAAGATATCCCCGACGTCAAACGGCGGCTTCCCCGTCCACGACTTTTTGCATACGGACCCCGGAGCCAACTATCAAGGCTTCTTCTCTCCGCAGTCCCCCATCGGGAATCATCTCTCCGACCGCCCCAGGATATCCGGCAAGACACTCATCAACGACGACTTTGACGACGACGACGAGACGAGCGATCTGCTCAAGGACCCGGTCGCCTATGCCGAAAATGGAGCGGCATCCCAGCGCCGGGCCACCGCCCCACAGATTCCGATCGGTCAGATGATGGCGGGTCTGTCGATCAACACCAACGGCAACCCACCAGGGCCATCGTCGTTGCCGCAGTACATGACCCCTGTCTCCCCCAGCAGCTCGGCGGGGCCGGGCCTGAGCTATCCCGTCGGCGGGCATAGCTACCAGCCGCGGCACAACTTCCCTCCCGTCAACCCCGCCGATCAGAACCCGCCGTGCAACACGCTCTACGTCGGCAACCTGCCCATCGACACGTCCGAGGAGGAGCTCAAGGCCATGTTCTCGAAGCAGCGGGGCTACAAGAGACTCTGTTTCAGAACTAAGCAGAACGGACCAATGTGCTTCGTCGAATTCGAAGACATTTCCTTCGCCACCAAGGCGCTCCACGAGCTCTACGGACACCCTCTGCACAATAGCGTCAAGGGCGGCATCCGGCTGAGTTTCTCCAAGAACCCGCTCGGTGTCCGATCTGGCCAGGCTCCTGGACAGTCCTCGTCGAGCAGCATGGGCAACATGAACAACATGAACGGAATCATGGCGGCAAACTCGAACGGCTTCAGCACTGCCCACGGTCCCCCGCCTGGTCTGGCTGCCCCTCCTGGCCTAGGGTCGGGACGTGGCAACTACAACTTGGCGGCATCCATGAACACGGGTGGAGGCCATCCACACCAGACCTCTGGCTTCCCAGGCGGGCCCAACCACCCGTGGAATGCGCCAATCTACAACAACGGGGAGGCCGGGGGCCCAAACGGGCTTCTGCAAGCAAACTCGACGTATCTTCCCCGACACATGATGGGGAGGTAGTCGACCATCGTTGGTCCGCAAGTGGCACAGGCTACTGGTAGTCTGGGATGTGCACACAAGGCGTGTTGGGAGCCGTTCTGCTGACAGGTTGTCAAACCGTGGCGTTGCAACGTGGGCAACTTGATATCACCTCTTGCCCGTTTTCCATACCCTACGAGAGTTGATACGCCAGTTCTTCCAAGACACATGTTCTCCGGGGGTTGCAATCGGTGTTGCATGTCAGACATCGGAGCCTGCCACGTTTCAAGTGCAGCTCACCTTTGTCTTACCTCCGTCCCTCTGGGCGGATGGAATACGAGTTTTCTCCCCGGTCGAGACTACCGCGCTGTGGACGCCGTATACGATACACGAGCACTGCATTTTCTCAATGGTGTCAAGACGTTTTTGATTTTTAGGTCACATTTCTGGAAGATACAGCCACCAGCAGGGTGTGGCGGCGATTCGTTTACTTCGGGGCGCAATTCGCGACGGCGCCTCGCCTTATACGACGGACGGTCCATGCAGCGGCGCAGGGGGTGTTAGGGTTCTTTGGACTTGATTTCGAGGCGTCAGCGTTGCAACCGCACCGCATGTACCTCGCCACGGAGCCTGGAACCATGGCAAAGGTCAGCTGGGGACATTACAACGGAGTTTCCGGGAGGTTTCACTGTCGAGCATTTGCGTGGTATATGGGCCGGTCTTCGGAGCGAGGGTTGTTGCACAAGCAGGCGCAGGCCGCAGTTGCTACCCGGATCGCGCCGTTGGGCTCCGGCATTCAAAACAAGAAGGAAAAAGAAGGAAAAAAACGATTGCTTTTGGGAAAAGATACCACGGCGTGGAACAGGTGTTGGCGAAAGACGGCAGGCTTGGGATAAGGGGTACAGCGCATGGGATACGGGAAACGATTGGGCCGGGCATGAGGCATGGCGTCGCAGCACACCCCAGGTACGCTGGGTATGGGACACATCTTCTACCGCATCAGTGGCATCGGAGGCCGGGTGTCAGCATTTGTCGGTTCGCGCATTGGGCGGGCAAGATCACATGCATGAGCAATCAGTTTGGCCGATTGAGTTTGTATTTTGGGACCAGGGGTCGGGAGGGCGAACACGACACGGCCAGGGCATCTTTCGGGTCAAGCCACGGACGCCGTTCGGCGACGACGGGGAGAGGAAGCGCCCGCGGGCCTCTCGATCGTCTCCCGGAACGGCCGCCACGTCTTGGGAAGCTTAGCGTGCTGGCGTTGCTTTCGTTGATGGGACGGACACTTTCATTTCCTCGCCTTAATGACTTTTGATTCCCCCTTTTTTCTATACCTGCGCTGGGTGTTGGAGTCGTTGTTTCCAGGATCGATTTGAGCGGCATTGGGCTGGTGGAAAGGCGAATGCTTGTTTTGTGTTTAGGAATTCCCCCTTGTTTCTTTCCTTGGTGCGCATTTATACGCAACTACGTTTTTGACTTTGGTAGTCGAGCAATGGTCATAGAGCGGTTTACGGCATGCGAATGCTCCCGGCAGCTTGAGCCCTTGCCCTTCTCGCGAGTGACTGATGGCCGCCGTAGCGTCCGTGATGGTTTGGTTGTGTACTCGCTGCCAAGGTCCGAGTTTGACTCCCGCCTTGAACAACCACCGCCCCAGACGAAAATATCTCGGCCCAACACCCACCGAGTCCGGGCTTGCCAGGATCCCCTGTCCGTAGATGCCGTCTTCGCGGCGCCGCCCTGCTGTATGTCGATGGGGGCGGTACAGAAACGGCTGCTACGCCCGCACGCTCTGCAGCTGGGGGGCAGGGATGGGCCGTAGGGAGTTGCCTGGGCTCGCGGGCTGTTGGCAGGGTACGAGATCCGGCCCGCACCTGGGCCGGAGGGTGTGACGGGGGCGGTGGTTGAGTGGTTGACTGGAAGGGGTTGTGCCGTCGTTGGGTGCGGTGCTGTGCGGTGTGGGAGCCGTGTGGCGAGGATTGGCTCAGGGGCTTGGGGAACGAGGTGGCCCCGGACGGTATCGTACGTGCGTGTACTCGCTGCCTCTGGTGGTGATTTCAGCAGGACGAGTTGCGGATAGGAGATGGGTGCCCTTCTACCGCGCAGGAAATCAACTCCGCAGACACCCTGAGCCCCAGGGTGAGCCCGCGGCGTGCGGAATCCGGGTCATGTGGTCGAGCAGCCCTGCTGGGTCGGCCGCATCACCATCCAACGCGATCCATGTCTCTGGCGTAGCCTCCTGGATCGAATCAACAGCGTCCAGAGTGATGGCGCCGTCTTAGCCGTGGGAGTGCGCGTCACGCGGCGTCCAACGTGGAATCGCCGCGGGGGGCGGTTCGCGACAAAAGTCCCTGGGGTGCCGGTCGAGACATGGACGCTTGTCGAGAATGGGCCCTGGTGTCTTTGGCGGGCTATTCGCGGCCTGGCGTCCAGCCTCGGCTGTGATGTGTGTAGTTCGGGCTTTCGTAGCCTAGATAGAGGCAGTCCAGGGGTTGTAAGATCATGGCTGAGTGTCTGGCTGCCCAAGGCTGGACTTGTATCTGTGGCGTGAAATGATGGTAGTTGTGCAGTTCTCCCAGTCGGTTGGGTCTGTCGAGATTCTCGCCGTTAAGATTCTCGTCGTCAACTCATCACCTTCCTAGCTACCGTGAACAGCCCGCAAGGAGAACCCCGACACTGTCAGAGGCCAGTCTGGATTAAAGCTAAGCGTTCATTGCTATTCAGTTACAGAGTCTATTGCTATCTAAGTTCCGTCATCTGTTATTTGGAAGATTCCAACTCGTCCAACTGCGGCACTCCACCAGGCTCGACTCAACGCAGCCGAGCAACTGCCCGTCCAGCATCACAACATCACAACCACAGCGCACCCAGTCGGTATATAAACCATCTATACTCTCGAAACACTCAGCCATGTCTCCCAACGCACGCCACCGTACAAACCGAAACTCACCCGCAAACCACCTATCCTCACCCAAGCCCGCCTACCCCTCGTAGAAACAGCGCCGCCACCATGCCGAACGATACCTGCCCCAAGTGCAGGACTCGCATCCCCGGAAGCCAAACCCCACCAGTGCGTAGAATGCAACTCGTAAGTCGTCCTCGCGGTGACGGCGCGGGGGGCGAGTCGAGCTGTGGGTTTGCTCACCGGACATGCAGGATATTGCAGTTGCAGAAGATGCAGGGAGCTGCTGAAGTGGCAGGTGGAATGAAAAAACAAGGTGCAGGAGGAGGCGGCGGCCAAGAAGTAGAGGGGATATCTAGATTCTGGCAACTTTCTTGGTTCAAAGAGATCATATAGATTGGCGCCTGCCCAAATGCTTTAGTTTTTAATGCTGCTCCCTTGATGTCGTGTGGACTTGGTATTGATGTTGACATTAGACGCCTGCAACTTGCTTTTATATGAAGAGCCAGTTATTCTCTACTTGAAAGACACCGTTCTCTGTATCCGCATGCTTCGTAACCACCTCATCGCAGTTTCTGGCACCCACTCGGCAATGCATGCTGACTCTGGAGCTCACAAGTGATTCATCGCAGTTCCTGGGCACTCTAACTCACAAGTGCTTCTGAGCACTCTCACAAGTGTTCGAGCACTCTCACAAGTGGTTCATGACCACCTCATCGCAGTTCCTGAACACCCACTCCCGGCACCGCTCCACGTCGTCCTCCTTCCCGTCCATCGCCGCGTTCGGCCCCGCGCGCCCCCAGAACGGCCGCTCGAACCACTCGGGCCAGAAGCCGCCGCACTCCCAGTCGATGATGGCCTTGACGGCGAGGGTGTCGGGGTCGACGATGACGTTGTGCTGGCTCAGGTCGTTGTGGCAGAAGACATAGCCGCCGCCCGTCGGCGCGCGCGGCCGCCAGCAGCTGTGCACGCCCCAGAGGCCGGCGGAGAGGCGCGTCGGCGGGAACACGAGGTCCTCGCCGGGCACGCCGGGGTGTCGGAGCGCAGGGCGCGGAGGGTCGCGACGTGCCGCTCCAGCTCCTCCTTGACGACCGCCTGGGCCTCGTCGCCTCGGTGTTTGACATAGCCGCCTCTTCACATGCCATGATGCCATGGTTGCGGGTCATGCCCAGGACATAAGGTAGCACTGTATCTCTATTCTCAACAGACACAAGTAGAACGCGCTCCCGCCAAAGTATTCCAGCTCCTGTGAGCCATTCACGTCACGCCCTCGCTATTATAGTTGCTTGTCTTGCCCTGTCCTCCATCTCATACAGATACGCAGATACTCCTCCTTCTCATGCAGATACTACTCCTCCATCTTATGCAGATACTCCTCCATCTCATGCAGATACTCCTCCATCTCATGCAGACACTCCTCCATCTCACGCAGATACTCCTCCATCTCATGCAGATACTCCTCCATCTCACGCAGATACTCCGTCGGTTCAACGGCCAAGTCGAACGCAAGGCTTTCTCGTTCAGTCAGCCTCGAGACTTCGCTTGCGAAGCACGAAGGTTCGCAATTCTGGCGCTGCGACGTAGAGGAGCCACCGCAGATGACTCGAGCTTCCGCCTGGCTGGTCCCTGGTTTCTTCTCTTGCTCGGCGTGGCCTCACCATCGACTTTCCCGTCGCGCACGGCCGCGTCCGCGGGAGATGTCCGTTGCCGCTTCGTGCCAGCCTTGCGACGCTTGGAAGGCGTCTCAACCTCGTCCTCTCCGCCGTTGGCCTGTTCGGTTGCCATAGAGTCCTCCCTCCCGCGCTTGGCACCCCCCGCTCTGCTGCGTGAATTGTTCTGCCGCCCAGCAGGCCTCGAAGCATTGGGCTCGCGCTCAATAGCAGAGAGCTGCTCCTTGGACCACTGCAATATCGCACCAAAATGCGCGAGAACACCCTCTTCCTCCCGCATCGCATTCGTACTCTCGATGTACTCTGAAATGGAATCGTTGCGTCTCTGGACAAGCCGTAGAGCATTTCTGGCAGCCAGAAGGCGGCGATCAGACTTTTTTGACTTGGAGCGTGGCTCCGGGCCGTCCAAGGATTCCAAGACCTTCTCAGCGTCTTCTCTTTCGAGCGCTCGCTTAAAACCGCCTTTCAAGAGTGACGCTTCATCTTCACCATGACGTAGAACACCGGAGCCTTCCAATTTATCCCAGAGTTTCTTTTGTCTGGGCTTAAAAGCTGATGCCAATTTCCCATGTCCCTTGAACTTCGACGCAACATAGCTGATATACTCAACCCACGTTGTCCATCGATCCTGGGTTGATGGGTTTTGCTCCAATTGGAACTCCTTTGCGGGTGCGACATCTTTCAGAAGCTCCTCCGATGTGCTTTGACATTCTGATATGCTTTTTGCGCTCCTGCGCTCGCGTTGCCATTGACGAAACTGCTTCCAATGATGTAGCTGCTTTGAGAAAACATCAGATTCGTCAGAGTGGTTTTGCCACATCCAAACCCTGTGCGAGTACGAGGCAGGATACGAGACTACTTGTTCAAGCTCGGCAATTGGATACCAGGGCTGGCATCTGTCCTCGACTAGCTTGGTGTAGCATTCGAGTTCAGACTCCATGTCTTCGCGTCGTTGTGAGTCGGGAGACGGTAGAGGGATTGTTGCCGCGGGAGATGGCGGCGCGCGAGATAGTGACCGAGCATTGTTTCTGTCATTGACGAATTCTCGGAGACGAGCCGTGACCTCGTCTACGAGTAAGCCGACCGAGCTCGTAGGCACGTCAGCGTTGACGCGATCCCTATCGCCACACGCGAGGTTAGCGTCGCTCGGGGGCAGAGGGCGGGGAGGAATACCTCAATCTGTCGATGAACGAGGCCGGCAGGTTCTGAGGATCTTGTACGTCGATAAGCCTGGAGCAGAGTCAGAGGTCTGCGAGCATGGCGAGGCGCGAGGCACGCACACGAAGGTGTTCCCGAGACCGTTGGAACCACCAGAGCCTTGCCGTGTGCTGGCTTCCAGGAAACGGTCGAGCTCTTCATCGCTGAAGGCGGCGACGACGCTCGCTGTGAGCCTCTGAGGAGCAGCCATTGGGTTGTCAAAGGTGGCCGATGCGCCGGATGAGAATGTGGCCTTTGGTGTTACTGCCACTGGGTGTCGAGCCATGGTGCAGCCTTTCTATTTATAGGCAGCAAGGAGCGCGCGCCAGGCAACGCCAATGGGTGGATGACACGACGAGCCTTCCCCACAGCGGGATAAGATCCCGTCATTTAAGCGCGCGCCACCATTCTAGGCAGTACGAGTACGCACCATCCCGTGTCTGTCCCACGTTCCTGAATCCTCGCTTCATCAAACCATCCGACATGGCGGCGCCTCGAACCGACGACAGTCTGATGAACCTCTTCGCAAGTGCCCTTGGCCGCATGGACGTGCAGATCCGTCGCCCATGTGCGATTATGCGCCTCCTGTGCGCTTCTGGCTGTGTCGTATTCCCGCGCGCCTTGGCAGCTGATGAACGACACCCAATCAACCTGACGGCTTCATCAACGCCTCACACTTCCGTCTTCCCTCTCCCAACATGCATTTCGCCGGCATGCCGGAGCTCCCATGGCCTGAACCCGCGCTTTTCTGGCAGCGCCTCCACTTGGCTGTCGAGGAGCGAGCCGGTGCAGGGCCTTCTTCTCCCGGATGACCTAGAGATACATGCAGTGTAACGCCAAACGTCAGCAATTGCAATGTAGCTGGGAACTTGCCTGCTGCCTTGCGGACTGCCCAAGGGGTATATATTACTACAGGTCAGCCAGCCCCTCTCAATGGTACCTAGTCCTGCATGGTCGTTCACCAGAGACAACAGCATCATGGCATCGCAAACCACCACGCGCATCGCTCTTTTAACCCCTCTCAAGCGCCAGCGCGATGATGATCTCTTTCTCTGGACTATTTTTTCCCCAGCAAACAGAGACTTGTGTGTAGGATCACGACCGCCGAGGCAACCTGCTCCTCGAGTTCGACGCTCAGCATCGGTATCCACCGAGCCTCTAGAGGAGCAAGACACATCCTTCAATCCCACCGTGGATCCGTTCCTACAACTCAGCTTCGATCAAAAGCGGCAAAGTTCTCGTGGTATCGTACTTGGAACTGCCGAAGACTGTGATGTTCGCATCCCAGAGGAAGACGACCGTGGCCGGCCAGTCAAAGGTGTCAGCAGACATCACTGTGCCATCACTTTCGACAGACACAACCGACTTATTGTTCGGGACTTCTCGACTGCTGGAACCGTCGTCAAATACGGTGATCAAGGCGGTCTGCGCCGCATGAACTTCACCTGGATAGTCAGTGGGCACGAAGCCGCACGAAGCAACCTCATCAGCATTACGATCGGCAGGCACTTCAAATGCCGACTTGTGGCAACCACCCACGACTTCCGCTCCCCGGTTTACATTGAGAACGTCAGACGGTTTCTCGCCGTTTCGGTCCGAAGCGGAGATCACATCCTCGTCGACAGCCTCAAGATCACGAACGTGGGTGACACACCTATTGGTACAGGAGTGCACACCCCGCTGCGGGGACCCATTTATATCGCCGAAAGCTTCCTGGGAAAGGGAGCTTTCTCAGAGGTGAGAAAGGTTTGGAACGTCAGTACTGGCCAAAATTACGCGGGGAAAGTGGCTTTGAACAAGTACGAACTAAAGATGATGGATGACGAGGCTGACCTCATCAAGACACTCACACATGTTGGTTCATTCCCTTCCTGTGGCTCATGAATTCTCTGCTGACACCTAAACAGGACCACATTGTGCCATTCAGAGACTTCACTCACTATCCTGAGCGGATGCTAGTGCTCGAGTATGCTCCTTGCGGCACTCTCGGCGACATGATGAAGAAGGGCAAAATCCCAAAGACACAGTGTATCGAGATAATGGTCCAGGCACTTTCTGCCCTTGCGTATCTCCACCAATTCGACAAACCAGTCGTTCACCGTGACATCAAACCTCACAACATCTTGGTCAAGTCCAAGGAACCCCTCCACATCTGGCTCGCAGACTTTGGCTTCTCTAAAGCTAGCGTTGAGCTCACGAGTCAACTCGGCACACCGCTCTACAAGGCTGCCGAGGTTTACAAAGGCGCTTACACCGCATCTGTCGATATCTGGTCTCTCGGCGTGGTTGCGTTGGAGATGGGCTACGGGCTACCGACCTGGATCGCTGGCGATCCAATGAAATGGAGTAGGGCAGTTGAGAGGAAGGCCCGCCATCTGCCTTCTGAGCCGTTGGCCGAGCTGATTCGTCTCATGCTATTGGTGGACCCGAAAGCACGCCGGTCGGCGTCCGCATGCTCGAAGGCGTCCATCAACATTCGACCATCACTAGATCCTCGCGTTTCTGCTGTTCCTGGCGCTTCTTCTATTCCCGGCGATGCTGCTGTTCCTGGCGTTTCTTCTATTCCTGGCGTTGCTGCTGATCCCTACGCTACTGCTGTTCCCCGCGTAGAGTCAGAATCGTCTGTCCTGTCGTCTTTCAAGGTCACTACCTTGAAGAGGCCGGCAGAATCGCGCAGCTCCAGCTCCCAGTCAACTGCGAGACAAACGCAGCGACCCTGGCAAGCCAGCGAGCAAGCCAGCGATCAAGCCAGCGAGCAAGCCAGCGAGCAAGACAACGAGCAAGACAACGAGCAAGACAGCGAGCAAGACAACGAGCCGTGCGCGGAGAACTTGGACGGAAACGACCTGTTTAGAGGGAACTGTCTTGTTAACTCGATGGTCGTCGGCTCTGCTGTAGCTGCAATGGGCAGGGAGCCGGAGACATGGAGCTCGTCAAACCCATCAACTCAGGCATCTCCAGGGCCGCGGGCCTCCTCGAGCCACCAAACCGCACCGCTTCGCAGAAGTGCTCGACTGGCCGCGGTCCAGGATCCAGCGGCACCTGCAACATCGAGTGAGCGGCAGATGGGTCAGACCTTGCTTCGTGCTATGAAGGAATAAGGGGTGAATGTGTGCGCATATGCGATGAGGTCTCTTTTACACAGTCGTTCTCGTTAGTCAATTGGAGTTGGTTTACAATCATCTCAATCGCTCGAGCTGACAGGATCGTCGTCTTCTTGCTCTGTGAGGGACAATGCGTAATTTTCCTTGGACATCGGAGAGAATTCCTCGTCCCGCGTCCCGAGCCCCCGTCGTAAGAAAATTCCAGCACATTTTCTTTGGCCTTGTGCACCAAGCTCGGTTGGCCGTTGTTGCGGCTACCTGAAACCTGCGTGGCCGAATCGTCGTGCTGCGCCGCACGTCTCACGCTGCATTCGATTCCAGAGGCAGGCGAATCGACCGCGGCCCGGGCGACGTGACAAGTCGATTGAGTGACGCGTGTTGGAGACGTCAGCCGTTGGCTCCTCTGCTGCTGCATCAACTGTTGGCAAATGAGAACAACACTCGAGGCACACCGACGTTGGCCGTTGGTTCTGCAAATGAGACCAACACTCACCGAGTCGCAAGGACATCCCACACCACACGGGCCATGAACTCCACAGCAAAGGCGGCTCGTCAGCCTGGGCTTTTCACGGGTGCTCACGAACCCTGCCTTTTCAGTTCTCTTGCAGCCATTCTGGCCTCCACGACTCATTGGCCAGTTCTGCGAGTCGGCTGACGTGGAGTTCCCCGAGTACGTAGTCCTTTTGCTCATAGTCCTATGGACGTTCGGTCGATCAAGGCGTTCAAGCTCATTAACTCAACCCCGGTTCAACTACGTCAAAGGCATCATATGCTCGAGAACGTCCTGTGTGTTGCGAAATGGCAGACCCGGAGGAGCCACCCCGCCACATCTCCGATATTTACGGTGCAAGGCTAGAGAGAAGACAGAGGCTCAAGGGTGCAGTCCGGTTGGACGGTGGTGCCCAGACCCCATTTGCATGTATAAGGGGCGTGTCTTCCCATGAGCCTGATAGAGGGCACAATTTGCAGAACTTAGATGCCCACGGGCGCCCGTCCCCATGTGTCACCAAGATGAGTAACTGACGAGTGAGCGGCCACCCAGCCACGCTGAGTGAGATCTACCATCTCTACTCGAAAGTCTTTACACGAGGAAATGCACAGGCAAAGGTAGCCGACAACTCCCGATTCTCCTAAATAAGGCAGTGGGCGGCCCGTCGCGTCGAGCATCTGAATAGGAGGCGTCTAGAAAAGTGGACCAGAGTATAAGGGGTAACTGGGAACGAAGCCGTTGCATACACGTTCAAAGGGAGTTGCGAACCAGCCTTGCGGTAGAGGGAGAGAAGTATTGTACAACAGTATAGAGGTCAAGACATCATCGCTCCGTAAATGGAACCTCTTGCGTCGCGCAATGTATTCCGCCCCCGATGAGCGGCAGCTCCTTGAGATGCACAGTGACGACTTCCCTCTCCCCGCCAAAGACTCGCTTGATAGTCTCGAGGGCCGCGGCATCTGCCTTTTCGGCGCCGAACTGGGGGAAGATGAGCCCCCCGTTGACGAGCACGTAGTTGACGTAGTTGAAGGCGGGACGCGGCTCCTCGCCGCCCTCCAGCGACTCGAGGAACCCCGCGTCCAGGTTCAGGGCCGAGAGGTCGGGCTCGGAGACTTGGATGACCTGGAGGGGACGTCCCCGCGCGTCCCTCGACCTCGACAGGATCTCGACGGCCTCCTCGTACGCCCGCGCCCAAACGCCGTCTTTGGGCTCCGCCTCGCTCGGCTTGCTCAGCAGGACGACGCCAGGGCGGGCGAACCGCACGAACGCGTCGATGTGGCAGTCGGTCGTCTCGCCGTTGACCACACCCGGGATCCAGATGACCTTTTCCACGCCCAGCGTGCGCCCCAGCTCTGCCTCGATGGCCTGGCGGCTGCGGCCCGGGTTCCGGTTGTCGTTGATGATGGCGCTCTCGGTCGCCAGCAGGGTGCCCTCGCCGTCAACCTCGATGGCGCCGCCCTCGGTGACGAGGGACGACGCGACGCGCCCGACCCCAGCGTCGCGCAGCAGCGTGCGCGCGAGGGCCGCGCACGTATCCGAGGGGAACCGGCCGCCCCAGCCGTTGAAGTTGAAGTCGACGCCGCGCAGCGCGTCCCCCTGCAGGACGAACGAGGGCGCAATGTCCCGCATCCACAGGTCGAGGCGGCCGCCGGCGACGGGATGCAGCCGGATCTCGTGGGTCGTCGCGCCGGGCGCGAACCGCCGCCGCGCCTCGGCGAGACGCTCCCGGCCGACGACGAGCGTCACGGGCTCGAAGCGCGCGACGGCCTCGGCGATGGCGGACACGTCCCCCGTGGCCAGCGGCAGCGCGCGCGGCACCTCGCGGTAGTACTGCGTCTTGGCTCCCGGCCAGGCGAGGATGGTGCGGGCGTGGCGCGCCCACTCGGCTGGCCGGTAGAATGAAGGACGGACGTGAGCCATGCTTCGAGGGAGCGGGAGCGTGATGCTATTCCTCACTCCTCAGGTTCCAGGGGAGGCAGTATTGCATCTTTTTCCTATTTCGGCAGCATCTCTAGATCGGGCCCCACGGAACCCGAAACACACGCGGCTGTTGGAGACGCTATTTAACCACGGCTTTGATTCGAGGGTCCGCATGGGTCTCGGCTTGATCCGTCTCGATGACCACCGTTTGTCTGATGACATCAGACATGGACGGGAGGGAGGGATCTCGTACTGGTCCCTCGTGGCATTACGAGTACGAGTATATCTGGACCCCAAGTGGAACCCTCTGGATATTGCAGTAATGAGGCCGAGTGACTTATTCCAGCTTACCAGCTACGGGCGACAGCCACGAGTACATGGGATTCCAGTGGCCCGGCGCCCGAGCTGAGCAGCCTCATCCATCCAGGGCGTTTTATTCATCGGCGTCAGCCGCCTGTGCGCCTGCGGGCGGAGCCCGGCGTCAGCACCGGGTCCCGGCGGGTAATGGAGAAACCCGCGCATTGAACGGGTCTGTCGCCCTCGGCTCCGACAGACGCATTGCCTACTCTAATTAAAACACACGGCGGCGCTTCCCGCTGTCGGGCTCGTGGAGCGAGCACGTTCATTGGCAGCGTGGAGGAGGCTTCAGTGCGAAGTGGGAGGTGGCCTTGGCCTTCAGGTAGCTGCCCCGACAACGACAGCACAGGGAAGCCTGGTCGGCGTCCACTGGCCCTGCAGCAATTCATCGTATTCTGGTGCGTAGATAGGATCTGATGCCACTCGACAGTCTGCGGCAATGCGCAGACCTTTCAGCCTAGATGAGGCCTCGGTGGCGATGAAGGGAGCCTCTGGGAAGGATGGTGCTCGTAGCGCATGAGCAAATCTTTAATATGGGTAGAGTACTTCGTACGAAGTAAGAAGAGCGATATGGAAAAGAGCCCCTTGCCCCGCTTAGCAAAGCAACGTTGCTCCTCCAAACCAGGCGTCTTGTACTCGTAAAACGGCAGACTGGCGATTGTCGAGTCCGAGTCGACGACAGATCTGCACCTGAGCACGAGTCTTTGGCTTCGAAAGGCCCGGTCCATCGCTGGCAGCGAAGCCGCAAGCCATTCACGTCACCAGGCTGCTCGGCCGTGAGCGCCGCGGCGAGAGCCTGACTTATAGTTCAGCTGCCCCAGCGCCACGGCCGTGCCCTTGCACAATCATATTCGCCGCCGTGTGATCCCTGGCGGAAGGCTTCGTCCGTTCTCGAGAATGCCATCCCGCAGGAACCCCTGCCTGGGTGCCGCCACTGCAGGCGACGAATCGGCCACGTAGGAGCCTACGAGTACCTGCTTGCCGTCGTCCAATGGACGGCGCCGCCGGCCACACACCCGTCTGCGGCTGATCTGCCTCCTCCCAGGATCCCGGCCATCCATCCCAGCCCTCAGCCCCCGTCCAAGCCTCCCGCCAAGATGGCCTCTCCCCGACTAGGGAGCTCGGAAGGGCGCCACTGGAGCTCCCCGCCCGTCTGTGAGCCCGGCCGCCAGCTGGGCTGGATCTGCACTGCCCGTCGCGGAGGCGCCCTGGCTGGCCGTGGCTTGGTTCGGGGGCTCTCTTAAGAAGGGGGCCCCGGCCTCGTCGGGAGCGCCGTCCCGCGTCCATCTGGGGCTGCATCTGTGCGTGTTCGTTGTACGGATCGCTCGCGGTAGGGTTGGTGCTTCTCCTCGCTCCCGTCCTCCCCCCCAGACCGACTCAGAGCGTCGACGACTCGCCGCCTCTCGCTGCCTCGCCATGCGGACGAGGACACTCGGCGCCGCGGCGCTCGCGCTGCTGGCGAGCGACTGCGTGCACGGCGACGACGCGGGCTTTGCCGACGCCGTCAGCGGCGACGGCTTCCTCGCCGTGCCCATCGGGACGGTGGCGCGGCCGCCGAGGATGGCGAACGCGCACGGCAAGCGGGCCGCGTTCGAGGACCAGCTGAGGAACATGAACTTTTTCTATGCGACGGACGGTGAGACAGTCTCTGCCTCGACGTCACTCTAGATGTCAACCCGGGCATCCGGATCTCTGACACACGATAGTCAACATCGGCACGCCCGCGCAAAAGGTCACGGTCCTCGTCGACACGGGCTCCAGCGAGCTCTGGGTCAACCCCGACTGCGCGACGGCGCCGTCGCCGAAGCAGCGCCAGCAGTGCATCGCCTTTGGCCAGTACGACCCCCGCCGGTCGCAGACGCCGCCGTACGGGCCCTTTGGCAGCGAGGACATCAACTACGGCGACCCGTCCGACTCGTCGACGCAGACGTCCGTCTCGATCCGCTACTACCGCGACACCATCGCGCTCGGCGGCGCGCGCGTCCGCAACCAGACGTTCGGCGTCGTCGCCTCGAGCCGCGGCCAGTCGCAGGGCATCATGGGCCTCGCGCCGAGCCTGCGCGGCGGCTTCGGCGCCGACGGCCCGTACAGCCTCGTGCTCAGCACCATGGCCAGCCAGGGCGTCATCGCGAGCCGCGTCTTCGCGCTCGACCTGCGGCACTCGGACGCCGAGACGGGCGCCCTCATCTACGGCGGCCTCGACCGCAGCAAGTTCATCGGCGCGCTGGAGCGGCGGCCCATGGTGCGCGGCCTCAAGAACGAGTTCCGCCTCGCCGTCGCGCTGACGACGGTCGGCGTGACGCTGCAGTCGCCGCAGAACTTCAGGGTCGCCGGCGCCGACGCCAACGTCATGCTCGACTCGGGCACCACCATCTCGCGCATGCACGCCGCCGTCGCGCTGCCCATCCTGCAGGCGCTCGACGCGCGCGACGACGGCGAGGGCTACTACCAGGTGCCGTGCTCGCTGGCCGCCGCGCGCGGCAGCGTCGACTTCGGCTTCGGCGGCAAGACGATCCGCGTGCCGCTGCGCGACTTCGTCATGAACCTGACGGGCTCGACGCGCGTGTGCTACGTCGGCCTGGTCCTGACCACGGACCAGCAGATCCTGGGCGACTCGGTGCTGCGCGCCGGCTACTTCGTCTTCGACTGGGACAACGAGGCCGTGCACATCGCCCAGGCCGCCAACTGCGGCGACGGCGACATCGTGGCCGTTGGCTCGGGCACCACCGCCGTGCCGCAGGTCTCGGGCAACTGCAAGGAGAGCGACGCCAAGTTCACCGGGTCCCCCGAGGTAAGCCGCGTCGTCCGCCGCCGCCCGGCTCCACGTGCTAACGTGCATCTGCTCGCAGCCCACGCGGACGAGGACGGCCAGCTTCCCGACAAAGGCGTACACGACCGTCTACACCATCACGTCGTGCCCGGGCTTCGACCCCTCGTGCCAGACGGGCGTGGTGACGACGCAGACGGTCCAGCCGGCCCCGTCGGCCACGGCCTCGGGCGGCGGCAAGGGCGGGGACGACAGCGCCGGCGTGCGGCCCGCGGCGGTGTCCGGGGCGCTGGTCGTTGCCGGTGCCCTGGCGGCGCTGTGGAACGTCTTGTGATGGCTGCACGTCCAGGCCGCGTACGGTGTTTTAGCATCTTGTCTTGTAGCATCTTGTTTAGCATCTGTCTTGTAGCATCTTGTCTAGCATCTCGTCTTCTAGATATGGGCACAATTCACAATGATACCCGGAGCAAATCGGGAGCGGCGGCGGCGCGGCAGATGAGTCGGCACGGAAGCTCCGCGGCCACTGATGACGCGATACCGCCCTCTTCGTGATGGCGCCACACCCGCGGAGCCTCCGACGCACGCCGCTGGCTGCCCTGTAGAGCTTCCGTTTGCCAGCCATGCAGTGGAGTTGCGTGCGTCCAGACCGTTCATGCAACGCGGCCTGACCCAACCTCGGCAAGTGGGCTGCGAGATCAGCCCTCGAACCCCCGGAACGCCCCCAGTCGGCGCGGATCGGGCCCCGCGATCTGTGGTGTCCTGTAAATTCAATCGCATAATGCGGAGAAGGTGGAGCGGCGGGCCTCTATATGTGCCTGCGTCCCGTTGCATCCTCATCCCCGACTGCATCAACACCAACACCACGCATCACCGCCTCGCAGCCCGGTGCTGCACGCTGCACTTCTCACCGGCCTCATCGCATCTCCCGCGTGTTTGCCCAGCATGGTCTTCGTCCCGCCCGCCTACCTCCCCCAGCTGCCCGGTACGTCTCGCCTCGCCGTCTGCCCATCCCCGCCGCTGACACCCCCCCCCCC
>JALHCA010000638.1:0-38060 GCA_024340505.1 Tolypocladium nubicola | reverse complement strand
CCTACGACTATACAAACAGCGTGGCCCGTTCGCCGACCCTATTCCTCCAGTCCTGTCCCTGCTGCTGCTATTGTTTGGGCG
This sequence comes from Tolypocladium nubicola, assembly GCA_024340505.1. Classification (NCBI taxonomy): domain Eukaryota; kingdom Fungi; phylum Ascomycota; class Sordariomycetes; order Hypocreales; family Ophiocordycipitaceae; genus Tolypocladium; species Tolypocladium nubicola. Next base: position 37,979 of record JALHCA010000638.1, on the reverse strand, counting down.
CCGAGTGCTCATGCGACCGATCTGAGCCCGCCGCCTGCTGCGCCTTTGGCTCGTCATCAGCGTTGCAGTGCATCGACCCCCGTCCTCGCCTCTCTGGAATCCCGCCCACCATCCATGGTGACGAAATACCCGAGCCGGCGACCGAGACACTCTTGCAGTCCGCGGCACATTCCAGCGGCCCTTTTAGCAGTCTCGACTTCGGGCCTCTGCTCTCGCAAACCCTTGTCTTCGCGCGTCTGTATGGGATCGCGTTGCGCCGGCTAGCGGTGCCAGACCACGTCAACCATGGCAAACCGCCCCAGCCTGCTGAACTTGCGGTCCAACTCGAACCAGTCGGCGAACTCGACGGCCTCCAGGCCCTTGCGATCCCCTCGCATGCACGTTGCCGGTGAGGCGCCCCCGGAGCTGTCTCCCCTGGATGCCTTCGCGCTGCAGAGCCGCCTGCTGGCCAAGCAGCTGCAGGAGAGCAACAAAGAGGGAAACAGGGTCAGCCGGCTTCCTCCTCTGACCATGGAGAGCCCTTTGATTCAGCAAGGCCGCTCGGACTACTTCCGGTCCATGTCGCACGATTCGGCGTCGGAGCACGGTGACTCCCCGGACCACGATTCGCCTGGACTGGGCTTGAGGACAGAGGTCGAAGAAGCCTTCAGTCCAGAGAAAAGGCCAAGGTCCATGCACCCACGAATGAGCCGAATCCCGCCCACTCCCGACGATGCGACGCCTGTGCCGGCCATGCCATCGCAGCACGCGCGCGATAATTCTAGAGGACGGCCACTGAATTCCGTCGAGCAGCGCGACATCTGGGGAACGCGCCAAGAACGATCCCCTTCGCCCATACACAGCGATACTCGGTCGCAGTCCGACCAGCTGCCGGAGCTGCCACCAGAGCTGCCAGAGCGATCACCTGCCCGCAAGGACAACCCCCTGCCTCCCCCGTCGTCACAGCACAGCCATTCCGCGACAAGCTCTCCAGAGAAGCCGAAACAAGGGTCCTTCGATGAGTTGGGTCTGGCCCCGCCACGAGCCTTGTTTCCCAGGCGCCCTTCCAGTATCATATCGTCTTCTACACCGGAGGACGAAGAAATGTCCAGCAGCATAGGCGGCTCCTTCCACTCCCTGCCTATGCGCAAGCTATCTTCCGGGAGCGTGGCCCTTGCCAGCGCCATGCCATCGCCTGCCATCGGCTCTTTCCAAAGGTCCCCGTCCATTGCATCTGATTCATCTGCTCTGCCGCGCCCGTCATTCAACTTTTCGAGGCCCCTGAGTCGGGCTGGAACCCCAGGCCTCGAGATGCCCGCGAGACAGGCTTCTTCCGACAGCCAACCGTCCTTTATCCTGGCAGATGAGTCTGCCCACACGCCCGTGAGTATGCATAGCGAGGCCTTCATGGACCAGCAAAACGACGAAGGGAGGAGTGCTGCTCAATCATACATATACTCCAAATTTTCGCTGCCGAGAGGTAAGACCATCCAGCGATCAGAAGATTCGGAGGAGCAGCCCATGGTCCAACCCAGCAATGTTCATCGACACCCATTAGGTGCGCCTCCATCGCCGCCGACTCGACCCTCAAGCTCTTCGGCCAGGACCGTTCCCGACGATGCTGTGAGCATGATGAGTAGCATGACTAGGCCGTCGATGGACGCGGGCAAGAGGAGTATGGAGAGTTCCAGACTGGGCGTGATGGGCCATCCCTCTCCGAACTCCAGCCGGCCGTCCGTCGATGCCAGTCGGCGATCTGAGGATGCTCCTAGAGGCCGGACCCTCACTTCACCATTGCACGACGCTACCGCACGGGGCAGGACGGCTGCATCTGTCGGGACCAGCGACTCGGCCAGCACAATACGGCCACCCCCGACCTCTCGCTCATTCGCCCCCTCGGCGTCTGAGATGTCTGCCGAGGAACACCTAGCCAAGGGAATCCAGTGTCACGAGAACGGCTCTCTGAATGAGTCTACATACCACCTGAGACACGCCGCCAAACAAAACAATCCTACAGCCATGCTCCTCTACGCTCTGGCCTGCCGCCACGGCTGGGGCATGCGAGCGAACCAGAGAGAAGGAGTTGAATGGTTAAGGAAAGCCGCAGAGTACGCAAGCATCGAGATTGCGGATGACGAAGACCGGGCCAAGGAAGGGAAGCCTGCCAACTTCCTCGAGAGCAAGACTCGCAAGGCTCAATTCGCGCTGAGCATATACGAGCTTGGTGTCAGCCACATGAACGGATGGGGTATTGAGCAAGACAAGTCTCTCGCATTGCGATGCTTCGAAATTGCCGGTAGTAAGTTGATATCCACACGTAATACCCGCCTCCGCAGAGGAAGGAACTAACTGTTCGTCTAGCTTGGGGCGACGTTGACGCGCTTGCGGAAGCCGGTTTCTGTTATGCCCAAGGTGTCGGGTGCAAGAAGGACCTCAAAAAGAGCGCCAAGTTCTACCGGATGGCCGAAGCAAAGGGGATGAGCATGATTGGCAACAGCTGGTACGTCTGGAACTCTTTCCCGTTCCGCGTTGGACTATCCCTCACAATCACTACAGGATCCACAAGACAAAGTACAACGAAGATAGCAATGACAAGGACAAGAACAAGAATAAAGCCCGAAGCAAGTCCCGCACGCGGACCATGTTTGGCCGAAAGTCCGGCTCGTGAGGAAGCGCGTTGCTCGCGAAATCTGCAATGACCATGATGTCGAACATCATACCCATTTACATGGAGTTTTGGGGGCTGTCTTGCATCACACATGGGGATATTCGGCATTTGAGCGGGTGGAACCCTTTGCTTTTCGTTGCTCAACATACAAACGCGCAAGACGGTGTCGGGCGTGAAGCACGAAGCCGCAGGTTGAAAAGCACCGTCCCAGCGCATCCGAGACGGCCTTTGCCGGGAGCTTCTTTCTACATTTCACCACTATTCTGGAGGGAACAGGGTCGGAGGATGTTTACTTCATGTATCAACCTTATTTTTTGACATTCTTGACCTTTTTCTTGGTACTCCTGGGGAGGGGGATGATATTTGTGGCTGTTTATATACCCAGGGACCAAGAGTCTCCTTTACTCAACAGACCTCTTAGGAAAGTTATCGCGTCGGAATCAGAACCATATAAAGAAAACTTGACAGTGTGAAGCCAAATCAGGCTCCAATTTCTAGTGTACCTGAAAGTGTTGTTACATGTTCCCATCCGGCATCGCCTCGTCTAGCCAAATACCTAGCCCCTCAAGTGTCTACGTCCATCTTCTCGCCCTCGACTGGCACCTCGTGCACGCTGACGTACCGCCCGATCTCGTTCTTCGTGATGATCTTCTCGTTGAGCACGGCCGTTGTGCCCTTGGGGAAGGCGTAGCTCTGAAGCTTCGCGCTCTTCTCGTTGGGCCGAATGTAGTTCCGCTTGAGCGTAGTCTTGTCCTTTGTGATGATGGCGACATCCACGTTTGATCCAGAGCCTAGGTCGTTGAAGATACCCGCCAAGATTGCGTCGCTCGTCAGTTTGACGGCCTCGTCCTGTGTCATGTTAGGCTTCCACTGCGTCTCGAAAACGCTCATGGCCGCCAAGCTGCCGCTGCCCATGGTGACGTACGGCAGCTTGTCGGTGCTGCCGTGGGCGTGGACGGTGAAGAGATGGGTGCCCGTGGGGTCGCAGCCGGCGACGACAAGGTAGGCGCCGATGTGGCCCTGGTACCGGAAGAGGTGCTGCTTGAGGAGGGTCATGCAGGTGACGACACGGGGTTTGCGGCCGGTCGACAGGGAGTGCAGCTCGAGCTGGGAGGAGATGAGGGCGGTGGTGAACTCGGTGTCGGCGGCGGTACCGGCGCCGGCGCACCAGATTTGGGGGGAGATGTAGTGCAGTTTCTCGCAGTTCTTGTCGGCGACGATGGGGCCAGAGGTGGCGCGGGTGTCGGCTGCGATCTGTTTGTTGGAGGGAGCTGCGTCAGTACGTCGTCGGCTGACACGAGGCAGAAAGGCTGCTGGAGCGACGGGGGGCACGAACCACAACGCCGCCATCGAATATGCATCCAACAATGGTCGTTCCCGTGCTGGTCGCCTTGGGCAGAGGCACGCCTCGTGCGTGCAGCGCCGCATTGCGGTTGTAGTTGGAGAAGTCGAAGCCCGGCATCCTGGCCGAGTGCAATCTGGCTCAACGAATCTCGGGGCGTTTAATCAAATCTGAGAGGCCGGTTCGAGTCAGAAGACGCGTTGTCGAAGAGGCGGGCTTCGTTCAGGCCGTGGGGTGTCGTCGGGTGATGGTGATGGAGGTTGAGAAGGCAGAGCTGATGACGAGGCTAAAAGCTGCCTTCAGACACGGAGTCGAAGCTCCCAGCAGTAGCGCCGCGGCGATTGGCGGGCTGCGTAGGTGGTGCTTGCCTGGGGTAGGAGATTGGCTCCAGCTCCCTGCACGTGACGTCGCAGGCCCAGAGCTCCAAAAAGTTGCTAGGCAGGTTTGTCGCGACAAGTGAATTGCCAGTTGAGGCTGCGCCAGCAGGAGCATTTGTGCCTATACCACCTCAATCATCTCGAAGTCGCGCAAATAAAGGCGTCACTTGCTTCTTTACATTAACTCCTTTCAGTTGGATATCTTTGGACCCGAAACGAGCGCCGCAAGACCAGAACGACCGGCTGCTGTGGTCTTGCCAACGAAACCTCCGAGGACACGGATTCAAGCTCCCTCCCCTGCACAGACGACCAACGCCCATGCAGCGGACGGATTCATGAACTGCGATCAAGCTTTCCGAGGTTGAGTCCCTTGCCGCAAACATGGCCTTTGTCTTCGGAAGCTCTGCAAACGCCATGCGCGGAGGTGCGGCTGGGGGAGTAAACACGGGACCAGACCTGGAGACGATTCAGACGGAGGTGAGAGCTTGGTTTCATCACGGCGACGAGCATGCCATGGTCGCCGTGCGTGCTCTTTGGGACATTGACTGACAACTCTAAAGGCTCTGGGCTTCCTCTCCATTGCCGGCGATGCAAAAGTTCGCCTGACCTCTGCTTGGCCATCTCTTCCTGCGCCAACCTCGTCACTTCTCAGCATCGCCCCCCGGACCGGCCTTGTTGCCGCCGCAGGCCCCGACCAACTTATAGTCGGCAGAACCGAGTCCGTTCGGAAGGCCTTCGAGTCTCCGAAAGATGGCGAGTCTGATATCCGACCGTTCGAGCCCCAGCTCAAAATCTCCATGCCCATGCGCGTTGCGCAACTGGCATTCACGGCCGATGAGAACTACCTGATCCTGTCTGCGGAGGTTGGAGGTGGCCTGGCCGTCTATGAGATACAGACTATACTCCAGGGAAACCCGAGTCCCACGTTCCAGCTCCCGACCAACGGCGAGGCCTTGCGGACGCTGATACCGAACCCGACCCCGGAGAAGGCAGAGCTCTGTGCTATTGTAACTGAAGGGGGGAACCTGCACATGGCGAACCTCAAGGAACGACGGTGCAGTGCCGTCCTTAAGAGCCAAGTTAGCTGCATAAGTTGGAGCACGAAAGGCAAACAACTTTGCGCCGGCTTGGCAGATGGTACTATTCATCAAATGACGCCAGAAGGCGAGGCCAAAGCAGAGATCCCGAAACCCCCAAACCTGGGCAACTGCCATGGTATGCCGCACCGTGGTCCCTGAATCCGTGCTGTGTGCTAACAAATTTCCAGTCTCATCGCTCACATGGTTGGAGAATAATCTTTTTCTCGCCATCCACACAGCGACCAACGAGTCACCACCGTCATCCGTCTACCACATCATCACCCGGGACTCGCCTTCGTCATTCACCTTTCAGAAGATTGCGGACCCTGTTGAGCCATTTGCCTCGGATAAGGCACCTCATCATTCGATTCTACGACTCAAGGACTTCCCTCCTGACCTCTCAGACCTTCTCATTGTATCCTCTACGGCATCGACAGAAGTTGGCTTGTTGAGCCGATCCAAGGCTCCCTTAGCCGGCGACAAGCCAGCAAACTCCATTACTGGCGTCTTCACCACAACGGAATTGCTGGATGACACAAAGAGGCCGACGCTGCCTATGACGGACTCAATGGAGGACTCTACCCCTATCGGATTTGCGCTGGATTTGTCAAGCAAAGACAAGGTCTACAAGCCCATCCCTTCGGATGAGGAACTCGAGGAGTCTCCAGGACCCCTGCCTGGATTGTGGGTTCTGACGCATGAAGGTGTACTTTGCTCGTGGTGGGTGGTATATACAGACTCTATCAAGAAGGGCACGACGTATCCTGGGTTCGCCGTCATCGAGGGGACTCCCTCAGCCTCCACCCCGTCGCGAGCGGTACCGGCAACTTCGGCATCTTCATTCTCGAACCCTGGGGCCTCGACATTCGGCTCCTCTGTGACTGCAGCACCAGCACCAGCCTTCGGCGCCTCGGCGCAGTTGGGACAAAAGCCGTCGCCATGGGGAACACCCGCGGCCGCTCCTACAGCAACACCATCGAACACGGGAGGTGCAACATTTGGCTCAAGCACCTTTGGGAGCTCTCCAGCCTCAGGCCCAGCATTTGGCAAGCCAAGTAGCATGGGATTCGGCCAGTCCTCACAACTGGGCATGAGGACTTCGTGGGCTGCGGGAGGATCTGGACCGGCCTTCGGCCAATCCGGCTTCGCAAACTTTGCAAAGAACGGCAGTAACCAGAGTCCGTTCGGAGCAGCACCCGCTTCGCCGTCACCTGGAGGAGGGTTTGCTGGATTTTCCAAGCAACCTGGTTTTGCTTCCGTCGCAGAGAACAGTGGTGGCGGCGCAAGCGTGCTTGGCACTGGAAGCAAGCCGCTAAGTAATCCCTTTGCATCAAGCAAGCCGTCAAGCAACCCATTTGCATCAACAGGCAATTCTAATGCCCCTCTGGGCAACGCGTTCGCATCGAAGGAGAGTAAGCCAGCCGGTGGCCTCTTTGACTCATCCCCCTTCAAACTGGAGTCATCCTTCAAGCCTGATCCGTCGCAGAACGAGAGCAACGAGAAGGCCCCGGCGACGTCGGGGTCGTCAATGTTTGGCAGCGCTTTTGGATCTGCACTCAATGAGCCGGGGGACAAGCCTCGTGCATCGACGCCCCCCCCCGCGAAGGACGAGGATATGGACACTGCCGAGCCGACCGAACAACAAACACCACAGGCACCGTCGTCTTTGTTCTCACCCCAGTCCAATGAGGAGTCTACTACACCAACAACCACTCCAGCTCCAACGCGATTTGGTCTTACCCCGTCACCCGCCCCGGCAACCTCGCTGTTTGGCCAGTCAACCAAGCTTGGCAGCTCAGGCGGGCTGTTTGGATCTACGACGGAAACGCCAAAACCAGGCAGCTACTCCGGATTCTTCAGCCAACCGAAAGATAGCGCAGAGCCAGAGACCCCAAAGATCAAAGTAGAGGAACAAGACAATCCTCTCCCACCAGACACTACGAGTAAGGCGGCGTATCCGCTGGGGGAGTCATCGTCATCGTCTGCGGCATCCCAAACGACTAATATGTCGTTCGGGTCGTCACCGACACCGTCGAAGGCGGAAGATGCGCCATTACCTCCAGATTTCACAACAACGCCGAAAGCCACGAAGCCTTCCAGGGACGCCCCTCGGCCTGCCGTTCCAGAGGCCCCGCTGCCTCCTGACCCCATCACGACGAAGTCGGCTTTGAAGGCGGATGATGCGCCACTGCCGCCTGACTTTGTTCTGCCGAAAGCACCCTCGAAGGAGCCATCAAATATCCCCTCGGTGCCTGAAGACAGCGACGAAGGTAGCGACTTTGAAGAGGAGAATGCGTCAGAGGGTAGTGGTGTGGATGTGGCGAAGGACTTCAGCCCTAGTACGAGCGGTCTCGTGCCAACACCGGGTTTCACTCCGCGGAGCTCATTCGGCGGCCTTGGGGGGACAACTCCTGGCACTACCAGAATAGAGCAAGATCGATCGAAGCCCCTTTTTGGTGAAATCAGCCGCAATGCGCCAATCTTCCCTCGGCCGACTGCGACAAGCCCACGGTCGCCGAGTCCTGTTCGAGGAGCCGTGCCGCAGCGAATAATCAGATCCGATGCGACAAGATCAGTGAGTGCTCCCGGGATGGCATCTCAAATTCTGGGATCCAAGAAATCTCAGTCGCACCTGGGAGGCTCAATTATCAGCAAGGAGAAGTTGGCCAGTGCAAAGGACCAGTTTTTAGTTCAACACCGAAAGATGAAAGAACGACAAGAGGCCGAAGAGGCCCAGCCGCTTGTCGACGAGGAAGACGAGGAAGTCCAGAAGGTCTTAGCATCGGAAGTCGAAGGCACGCTGGAGCTAGATGAGTTTATCGCTCATTCGAACGTTGCGCCACCTGCAAAGGATAGCGTCCCTTCTCAGGTGGAAGCGGTGTATCGCGACATAAATTCTATGATCGATACTCTAGGTCTCAACGCACGCACCGTCAAAGCCTTCACGAAAGGCCACACGGAGGACCGCAAGGAGGAGGGTCGAACCAAAGACGACCTGGAGATCCCCGATGACTGGGTGCTGTGCGAGGTCTCTGAGCTAGGTGAAGTCCTGGATAACGAGCTCTACGGCGAGCTTGAAGACGGCCGGGTGCAAGACCTGGACGACAAGCTCGATGCTTGCCAAGACTTGGCCCGAGACATGCAACGGCTGAGGGCCAAACAGGAGGACCTCAAGAGAGTAATCATGACGCGGCTAGATCCCGACCAGGTCGAAGTCGCGCGGACCCTGCCCCTGAGTGCGGAGCAGGCAGCTCAGCAGAACGAGCTGCGGCGCGAGTTTGCCAATTTCACGAAGCTGTTGGCCCAGGCCGAGGAAGCCTTGACACTTCTCAAGACGAGAATGGCAGCTGCCACGGGTTCATCGGCGAGAGCAGGCGGCAATGTGCCCACTGTGGAGGCGGTCATGCGGACGATTACGAAGATGACGTCCATGGCAGAGAAGCGCAGCGGAGATGTCGACGTGCTGGAGACGCAGCTGCGCAAGCTCCGCCTCGCGTCGACCAGCCGAGAAGGCTCTCCTATGGTGACGCCGCAGGCGAAAAGGAGCATAATGTTGTCGCCGGAATCGACGCCGTCACGCAACTTCCGCCAAAGCTTTTCAGGAAGCGTCATGTCAATGGGCGCAGCAGCAAGGGCCACGCCGCCAAGGAAGAAGCTCAGTGGGTTCAGCAAAGAGGAGAAGGGGGACTTGATGGACAAGAGGGCCAGACGACAGGCAGTCCTGGCAAAGTTCAAGGGCAGTGTGGAAAAGAAAGGCGTTAACGTGTGGAACATGGAGGATATCGAGTAGGCTGGATAACGGGACGAGCAACGAGCTAGGCGTGGCAGATACCTACCTTATGTATCGTGGAATTCGGTACCACAACTTTAGTATAGATGTTAGATAGCGTATTGAATACCTTGAAAGCACGAAGCGAGTGCCCCGTGGAATGCCTGCCGAATGATGTCATAATGTATTATCGGTGATGGCTGTTTGGATGGCTGTTTCTCCCAAAGTTCTGGTCAGTGATATCACGAAGCATCACGGAGAGGTAGTGGGGCTTGGGGCGGCATGGCGCTAAAGCCCAGCTGGCTTAGTGGCACCGCGGTGGGGCCATCTCCACGGCCGTCTCCCAAACTTTTTGACGCTTCCTCTCTTCACCTTTGCTCACCGTGGAGGGGCATCCCAGAAAATTTCCCAACTTCACCAACATCTTCCAACCTTCTGCCGTCTCGCGCCAATCATGGCTCCGATACAGCAGGCTGGCTGGCGACAACCGCCCAGCGCGGAGGAGCTGGAGAGCAGAAACGTGAGTCTTCCTGCCACCGCGGCCTGGTGTCGATCAAGGCTGGACGAAGCGCATCCGGGCTGACATGGAGGCACGGTGACAGACTGTTGGCATTAACAAAGAGACCGTCACGCATGTGACCTCGACGGATTACCCGGGCCACGTTCCCGGCGAGGACATGGCCTTTACCATTGACCGCTTCCGCTCCGCCTTCTCCGTCAGCTTCCACCAGAACGAGCCCAATCTCGCCTCCTTCTCGCTCGTCGGCCTCGACGCCTCCCTCGCAAACGCCTTCCGTCGCATCCTCATCTCCGAGATCCCCACCGTGGCCATTGAGAACGTATACATCGAGAATAATACCTCGGTCATCCAGGACGAGGTCCTGGCGCACAGGCTGGGCCTCATCCCCTTCAACGGCGGCCGCGAGGGCCTCCACAACTTCCTCAAGTGGCATAAGAAGCCCGAGCCGGGCGAGGATCCCTACGCCCGCTGCTTCGACTGGAACACGGTGCGACTGGAGCTCAACGTCACCTGCACCGTTAACAAAGACGCCGCGCCCGACGAGACGGACCCGACCAAGGCGTACCACAACGCGCACGTCTACGCCAAGGACATTGTGTTTGTGCCCACGGGCAAGCAGGTCGAGTACTTCAGCGGCGAGGACGCCATTCGCCCGGTGAACCCGGACATTCTGATTGCGAAGCTGCGGCCGCGGCAGACGATCGACCTGTCGATGCACATGCACAAGGGCATCGGCTCCGACCACGCCAAGTTCTCGCCGGTCGCGACGGCGTCGTACCGCCTCATGCCGACCATCAAGATCCTGAAACCAATCATCGGCGCCGACGCAGAAAAGTTCGCCAGGTGTTTCCCGGAGGGGGTCATCGGCCTCAAAACGATCACCAAGAAGGAGGCCGGCCAGGCCGGCAGCGGGCACGAGAGCCACGCGGGAGAAGTCAAGGCTGTCGTCAAGGACGCGATGCTGGACACGGTCAGCAGAGAGTGCCTGCGACACCCCGAGTTCGAGGGCAAGGTGAAGCTGGGGCGGAGGAGGGACCACTTCATCTTCTCCATCGAGAGCGCGGGGCAGTGGGACAGCGATGAGCTCTTCCTCGAGGCGGTCAAGCACCTCAAGGGCAAGTGTAAGAAGCTTGAGCAGCAGGTCATCAACATGGCCCGGTGATGCGGTCGGGAGGAGCTGGGGCTGGCGGGTTGTATATTACGGGATATATCTTGCGTCACTAGCAGTGTTGCTGTTCCTGTTCTTTGCGGATAAACAAAACGCGATGATACCATGACCACCTTTTTTTCTTAATCTCGATTTGCTTGCTTGTCACTTTGATGCTGCGGTGCATCTAGACACATAACGTACTTGCTCGGGCTTGTTCACCATTCATATCTCCAACGCCAGAAAATGCAAGAACAGAAAACCGTGACATCGCAAAACGCCATTTCTTGCGATCTCCCTCCCCCGCCTTTTCATCTCTACCGGCTCCCGTCCGGGGGTCCGGCCCGTCAGGACTCGGCCTTGAACTTGAGGAAAAAGTTAAACTCAAGAGGGAACGCAGGGTCTGTGACCACGACCTGCTGTCCGTTCTCGAGGCCGAGCTCCGTGATCGTCTTTGCCAGGTTTGGCCGCGTCTGCTCCTCCAGGCTCTGCGGGAATTGCATGTACAGCGTCTTGCCCTCGCCCCGGATGGACGGCTTCTTCAGCTGCGCCTCGGGGCGCACGGCCAGCGAGTCCAGGAGGTCCTGCAGCGTCAGCTTGGGGTCGACGTCGAGCGGGCGGGCCTGGCGGCCGCAGACGGGGCAGTCGTCCTTCTTCTCGTGCTTGAAGGTGTAGGTGTAGACGCTGTCGTTGCCAGAGTACATCATGTAGTTGTTCTCGAAGCCCAGGCACGGCGCCGCCGCCGTGGCGATCTTGAAGGCTTCGTTGCAGCACGCCGCGGCGATGATCGCGTTGGTCGATGCGATGGCGGGGATGATGTTCTTGATGGTTCCCTGGGTGAGCGAGTAGGTGACCCCCGGGATGTCGAACTCTTCCGCTCGGGTCAGGGCCTTCTGGTACAGCCAGGTGACGTGTTCGGGGTCGTCCTTGTCGAGGCTCGGGAACGGCTTCTCCTTCTCCCACGCAATGACGTGGGCCCACTCGACGCAATGCTCGGGCTGTCTCGGGATGGAGGCAATGGTGCAGAGCGGGACGGCCGCTCGCGGGGCGTGCATGTCCAGCTGGCACTCGATGCACGACGTCATGGACGGGAGGATGACTCGTGCCTGTCCCTTGAAGCCCTCTGTGCCGCCGTCAATGAGGGGCTTGATGCCGTCCGGGTCTTCGGCCTCCTCTGCAATGGAGACGAGCATGGCGTTGATCCACCGTCGCGCCTCAATGCTGTCGAGCCCGCAAACGACGAGCTGGAACTGCTTGTAGAAGTCTTCGCCAAAGTCCTGTATCCGTTTGTTGTGCGGCGTGATAGACACGCCCTTGACCCTCTGCTCGACGAACCTTGCTGCGACCTCTGCCTTGTACTTGCCGACGTCGGTGCTGCGGAAGAGGAACTGCCGGTTCAGGTTGGAGATGTCGATGGTATCTAGGACGGTCAGAGGATGCGGACGCCTAAGGGGGGGGAGGGCTTCTCTGCGGGCCTTGACGCACCCATATCGATGACGTGAATGTCCTTGAACTGCGACATTGCCAGGTTCTTTAATATCTCGCATCCTAAACCGCCCGCGCCACTGCACCCGTGGTCAGTGGACGGGGAATCGAAGGCTCGTGGAGGGATCGACCAACATTACCCTGCACGCCCCATGTCAGCCTAGCCGCAAGACGTCGGAGCCCCACGAGGCCACCTACAGGACTTTGAACTTCTCAAATTGGGCGAGGGCCTCTTCCGCTGTGGCATCGGGGTCGGTAAACGGGCCGGGGTTGCGTCGGATCTGGTCGAGATATCGCCTGCGTGACTGCTTAGGTACCTGCTGGCGTGAAGCGAGTTGTGCTGTGCTGCTTACCAGCGCGCCTCCTCACTGCAGGCGCCGGCGCCGATGGCAGTTTGTGTGTCAGCGCTCATTGTTAGCCTGGGAGGATCGCGTTTCCCGAGACGTGTCGTCGCTTGGGGAGAGGGTGGGAGGAGGGGAGCTCAGAGGCACGCCTGTTTGCCAGCGCGTCATGGCGGGTACCCAGCTGGGCTCGGTGAGCTTCGGTGAAGGCGGGGCAAACCGAGCCGCTGAAGTCCTTCGAGCACTCGACCTTAACCCATTCCAAGCTTGCACCTAATCAACGCCTTTCACTTTTCCAAAGCAGACCTCGAACTTGTCAAACTTTCCTAGCGCTGTCTGTCACTTATGCAGCCGTCAGAGAGCCTCTACGGCAGGCCCGGCTGAGAGGCGCAAGTGGCCATGGACCTGCTCACCCCCGTCAGCACGACGTATCTGAGATCCAAGAACGATGCGGAACCGCTTCTTACTGAAGTCAAGCCGGCAAAGAGAGGAAAATATGTGGCATTTCCCTCAAAGATCTCTTCAGCGGACGAGGCTCTAGAGGTCCTCAGGGGCCAGCCCGACTACGACGCGCTCGCCGCTGTCCTGCGATATCTCACGCTCGATGCCTCAGCCCCCGGCGCATTTCAGCTCCGAGTCCCAAGCCCCAAAGGTGCAGCCATTGTCCATGTCTTGGTGACGGAGATTGTACCGAACTACTGGACGTTGCTTCAGGAGGGCTCTACGAGTGCTGGCGCCGGCGGTGCCTCGTCGACGCCGGATGATGTCGAGCTTCTGCTCAGGTGTCTGCGAAGCGTCACTGGACTCAACGCTATCACCGCGCATGTCACGGCGTTGCTCCAGGAGTCCAAGGCTGGCAGCAACGGGTCCAAACGACCGGACATCAAGTTGAACCTGGGAGTGTTTCTCGATCTGCTCGCTGCCTTGCTGAGGGGAGACGACTCGATCCGGACCATTTGGACTTGCTCCACTGCTAAGCTGGCAGATGCGACGCTAAAGAAGGTCCAATCTCAGCATCTGGTGTCACTTATTGGGAACGGGCGGATCTTGTCGACTGCTGCGGAGGCATCGGGCGTTGTGGGAAAGGACGATCTTTCGGCCGAGGCTCGGTGGATTTCTGACGGTGTCGAGCTCAGCAGATGGATCGGACGGAATATTGCGTCTTGGGCGAAACTGCAACCAGCTGAGGATGAATTCTCATTCTGCTTTGATATGCTCCAACGCGCAATGCGATTGGGGTACCCTGGTATGTTTACCCTCTTGTGTCTGTGAGCCATTACTTACACATCGCAGAGAGCTTGGTAAAGACCCTCATTGAGGAGCTTCTGCTGTCTAACGGAGGGTGGCAACATGCCTTTTCAAAAGTTTGCTTTCATCAAAGCCAGGGGTCGAAGAAGATCATGCAGATCTTGCTGGATGACTTGTCCCAGCGGTTCCTCAACAACCTTAATCTCGATGACTCCACGTCGAATGCCACAGTGTCGGCGGTTTCCGGCATCATCAGCGCTGTGGTTGCCGGAGATGAGTCCCGGAGAACCCATCTCGTCAATTGGTGCGCTACATCTTCAGGGGCAGGACTTGGAGATAGAGTTGGTATCCGTCGCGCTGTCGTTGCGGTGCTTGCAGAGGATAAAGAGACCATCACAGCAGTGTTGGAAAAAAGCATGGCCCAGTTTGGAGACCAGCTGTACATCAAGCACGCTGCAATACTCCAGCAAGAGGGTAAGTTGAACCTTTGCGCAAACATCATTGGCAGCCTCTGACAACTGGTCTAGCACACGCACAGGTGCTACTCCTCAGCTCAGGATACGTAGCAAGGCTGTCGCCCATCAAGCTGACCTTGCTGCTGAGATCGGGCACGTATTTGACTGCCATATCAAATCGAATAGCGGCAACACAGGCAAGGGCGCGCTTCCTAGGAATGGCAGTCGGAGAGTCCCTATCCGCCTTGGTCGACAAGTCTAAAAAACTCGACTTTCACATGGAAGAAATGGAAACCGACGAAGCAGAATGGCTCAAGGGGCTCAGCAGCGTCTCTGATCCTGTGGGGCCCTTTGGCTCTATTCTGTCTTCAGTGAAGAAGCCTGTATCGCAGGCTCCATCATATGCTTCGACCACAACAAAATCGAAGGGAAACCCCAAGACCAAGACCAAGGCTAGACCAACAGCCACGACGACGATTCCCAAGGCCATAATTGAGGAAATTGACTCTTCAGATGGCGACGACGACCTGGTTCCCTACGCCAAGGGCTCCGACCCGGAAGACTCCGACGACGACGCGACGCTGGTCCAGCGGAACAAGCCCAATGCCCCGGTGTATATTCGCGACCTGATCACCTTCTTCCGCGATTCGGAGAACTACGACAAGCAGAAGCTGGCTCTGCAAACGGCGCCAGTGCTCATACGTCGAAAGGCAAACTATGGCACCGAGGTCAGCTCTCATGCTGACGAGCTGGCAAGCCTCCTGGTCGGCATGCAAGACAAGTTCGACATAGAGGACTTTGCAGAGAAGCGGCAGCAGGGAATGATAGCGCTCGTGGTTGCCCAGCCCAAGTCCATGGCGCCCTGGTTTGCCCGTACGTTCTTCGAGGGCGACTACTCGCTTTCCCAGCGCACGTCGGTGCTCGTTACGCTGGGACTATCCGCCCGGGAGCTTGCTGGCTACGACACGTCAGAGCACCAGTCGGCAGCTTCGTTCCCCTCCAAGAGGCTACCGGAGAAGATTGAGCAGCTCTACATCAACCCGTCTCAGCAGCCCGAGCAGCCGTCCTCGTCCCGGCTCAGGGCCTTGCCCGCAAACGCCCTCGACGGCATCACACAGGCTCTCACGTCCTCGTTCCTTGGACCGCTGGCCGCCCAAGCAGCGGATGCGACGAGCGGGCCCGACGTCCTGAAGCTCCAGACCTTTACGGCGCGGTACAAGTCCAAGACCAAGGCGAGGCCCCGCGTGCGCGCCATCCCGAATACGACCGCCGCCCTGCTCGCCGCGTCCTTCTTCTCGCCCCTCACGGCGCACTTCCAGCTCGCCCTCCGCTCCTCCAAGCCCGTCGTCCTCAACCCGGCCCTGCTCTCGCTGTACCTGCAGACCCTCGGCGTCATCGTCAACGCCGCCGGCCCGTCGACGCTGTCCCTCCCGCAGCTGACCTCTGAGCTCTGGGACCTGCTGCTCCGCGTCCGGGTCCACGTCCTGGGCGACCTGGCCGCGATGAAGGGCTGGTTCGTCGCCATGGCGGTGCTGCTCGAGGTGAACGGTGGGGACATGCGCAGGCTGTGCGTGGAGCAGAGCAGGGAGGTCGTCGAGACGAGGGAGTGGGTGAGCGGTGTTTTCGAGAGGACCAGGGGTGGTGATGGCGGCGAGGAGAATGAGGTCAAGAGGTTGGCGGCGGGCGTGCTCATCAAGCTGGGCGAGGCGACTGAGAAGTACCAGGCTTTGCTGATGGGGGACATGATTGGGTTCTCCTGATCTACATGCTCACATACGTAGGCAGAAACAGAAGATATCTTTGTCTCAGAAAACTGATCTACTACTGCCAAGCAATGACTTCCATGCTCATGCCTTTTGTCCAGCCCTTGAAACAACGTAGTAAGCGCTCGAAATGACAGCCCGCTTCTGGCTTGCAGACGTACCATAGCCCTCCTCCATCAAATGCAACCCATAAGATCATGCTACACATAAGTTCGGCACCTTACATTACCACACAGTCGTTTTCGTCTTGGTGCGGTGCGACGCAGCATGCACGGGAAGTAGTTGCTCAATTCCCACCCCCCACGGGATCCAGCCTCGTCGTGCTCCCTCTCCGAACGGGCAGTCCCGACAGGTACGAGTTTGCATAGCTAAGATTATCCCCGAGGCTCATTGCCATGCGTCGCAGTTCGTTCTTGACCTCTTCATTGGATGCTCGGCCCTCCATGACGCGTGAGGATGGGCCGATGGGGAGCGGTGGCAAAACCGCATAGTTGTACGGCGAAGGCTCGCGAAGCTGGCCCTGGGGATGCTGACCCTGGAACGATGAAGGGAACTGGCCTTGGGGAGGTGGCTCCTGGAACGACAAAGGGAACTGGCCCTGGGGAGGCTGCTCCTGGAACGACAAAGGGAACTGGCCCTGGGGAGGCTGCTCCTGGAATGACAAAGGGAACTGACCCTGCGGAGGCGGCTCCTGTAACGACGAAGGAAACTGGCCCTGAAGAGGCTGCTCCTGGAACGATGAAGAAAACGGGGCTACACTCAGCGCAGCGGTCTGCGGCGGCGACATGGACTCGGGGTCCATGTCAGCAAAGTCGCTCAACGAGTAAGGGCGGGCGCCGTTGGTAGGTTGTCCGTTAAAGTCTTGCTGGCGCTGGGTTTGTTCGTGGTCGGACGAAGTATTGGGTAGATCCGCAAGAGAATTCGCGTATTCAGAGTCATCGGAGACGTATATGGACGGTTCGCGGGGAGCCGAGTTCGGCAGCACGTATAGGGATGCGTGCTTCTCCAACTCGAACGGGTTCGCACCGCCCACTTCAGAGCCGCTAATGGATCCAACGTCCGAGTGAGACGTCGATGGACGAGTATAGTCCGCCCCAGAGTCCGGAAAACTCATATCAAGATCAATCAGGCTTCCTACCGAAGCGCGGTTGGCGGGGCTAGGCTTTGAGGTGCCAAGATCGGTGAACGCAATGGAGGTCTGGAGCGGTTCGGTGGGGTGATGAACGAGGGGTGGTCGCCCGTTATCTGGAGTCGAAGAAGACTCATCTGTGAAGGGAAACCTGAACATCTCTGGGTTGGCCGAGGCCGGAGGAGGCATGGTTGGAAACTTCCAATCTTGTGTGCGGCGGTTGTTGTTGGCGTCGGCAGGATCGCTAAGCGGTGCCTTGGCATAGTGAGAAACGTCCCCAAAGTCGTAATCCACCGAGGCGTGGTGGTCACCAGCTTTAATGGTGTCCATGTCCACAAACTGAGACAAGTCGCTGCCGTGCAAGGAGGCATCCAGGTCGATCAAGGACTCGCGCACGTCCGCGGCCGGAGCAGATTCGTCTCGTAGCGGCAGGTCTGAGGTAGGGGTTTGGAAGAGCTTTCCGTAATAGGCCCTAGAATTGTCTTCGTAATTCGAGATTGTGTTTGGATCAAACACCTTTTCCAGGGGTACCTTGACGGAAGGCAGTTGTGGTGGCGGGCGTCGACGAGACTTTCCTTTTGGCGGGCGGGACGTCTCTTCAAACGTCTTCTGGCTGAAGTCGACGTTGGATCCATAGACATCGTAGACATCCTGGGCGTCACCATTGTCGAAGACCTGCTGGTCAAAGGCAGCAGTGGTGCTAAAGTTCCACTCGTCATTGGCCAGTGCCATGGCGGAGACGTCGGACAGTCCTTGGGCGCCGCCGGCAGAGAACAAGGATCGACGGTCGCCTCCTTGGGATTCCCACAGCTTGAAGCCGCGGACGAGGTGGGCCAGCGACGATGCAGGGTACATCTCTTCCGTTTTGAAGATGTACCCATGCCGCTGGACCTGTTCAATGGTGGGCCGCTTGGTGGGATCCTGCTGCAGACAATAGGCAATCAAGTCCTTGAGTCCCGCTGAATACTGGTCCCCCTCAAGCCGAGGCGTCTGCTGCTTCAGGTGGCTGCCCAGGCGGGAGAAATCGATGCCGTCAGTGACGTTTGGCGGCAGTCCGGATGCAATTTCATAGACCATGGCGCCAAAGGCCCAGATATCCACTTCGGTGCCGTAGGAGGCCGACTGGTCGAAGAGTTCTGGGGCCATCCAGTGAGGAGTACCGATGAAGGTCGTCCGCTTGTCAAACTTGGTCTCGATGACGCCAGCAACGCCAAAGTCACAAAGCTGGACGTCACCAACCTCGGTGACCAAGACGTTGGCGCACTTGAGATCGCGGTGGATGATTCCCTGGCCATGGACCCAATACATGGCTTCGGCAACTTCGCGCAGAATGGGGATGATCCACTTCTCTTGCAGGCCGCCGGGCGACATTGGCTTCATGAGCGTCGCGACACTGCCGCCGGCGCAATACTCGGTGATCATCCACATGGACTGCCCGACAGGCAGGGCCTCGATGACATGGTTGATGTTCTTGGCGCCGCTGTCGCTCAGTAGCTGCAGCGCGCTGATTTCCTTGATGAGGTCGCTGTACGTGTCGGCGAGCTTGGGGTTGAGGGTGTCGCTCTCCTCGATGTCGATGATCTTGATGGCGACCAGCTGGCCCGTCTGTTGCGAGTTTGCCTTGTAGACGCGGCCGAAGCTGCCTTTGCCGATGAGTTCAGAAAGCTGGTACTGAGGTGCTTCCTTGCCTGACTTGGCGCATTGCTCGACGACTGCCTTTTGCATCTTCTTGGCGTCCTCGAGCGCCCTCTGCTTCGTGACAGAGAGTTCGGGCCATCTCACTTGAAGCGACGCCATTGCGCCCGGGACGAGGGCCGACGGGCCCAGAACAGCGCGTTTGGCCTTGGTCAAAGTTCACAGCGTGAATCGACGCTCTCACATTATGAGGAAGCGGTCAGATCGATGGCTGTCGCGACCGTGATGGCCTGGCTGGAAATCCTGTCGGGTCTGCAGTTGTCGTCGGCTGAGGTTGGATGTAAGAAGGCAGCTGGGGGCTCCGACAAGGCAAGTGTATCAGGTCAGCCAGCGGTGGATTTCTAGTGGTGGGTTTCTAGTGGCTGGGCCACACGAGGTTTAGCCGCCCCGCGATTCAACGCTTAGGGGCTGTGGCTCACTGCAAGCCTGCAAGTCCACTGGACCACCTCCGGTTCAGGCTTCATCCAATGTAGGCAGACCTGGCATGTCAACAGCCTTCTATTCCGTTTACTCTATCGTCTTCTATGTATTTCCGCAATGATGGCCATCCATCAATCGTCTCACTCGCTGGCTTAAACAATCGCTCTCTGGGGATGGCGCGGCCTGCGCTCCGATTCCCTCGACTCCACAGCATGGCGTTCATGGACTCTGCTCCAGCCTCCCAACCATCTTCTCGTGGATACCCTTCCACCCCGTCTCACACGTGCTCTTGATGACCCCAACAAGAAATCTCGAGCACTTGATGACGACATCCTCGACCAGCTCCGAGCCCCCGTCCTCGGTCTCTCGAATCTCCCACACTGTCTCCATGGACACGTTCAGCGGGCAGCGTATCCTGACGAACACGCCCCTTTCGATGTTGATGAACTCGTATGTGCTCACCACGTCGGAGTCCCAGAGCCCTGCCGGGAGAGCGTGAACCTTGTCCGTCACCTGGTAGCACTTTGGGGCTGCAACGGCTTTGACGCCACGGCCATCGGGGAGCGTGGGCTCTGGGTCCGGTGGAGAGTCGATGGGCTCATACTTAATCATGTGAGGGTCGCATTGGATGAAGAACTCGTGGCCCTGGAGCAGTTCTACCCCCTTTTCAGGCCTAATTCCAGCCGGTATCGGGGTGACGTGCTGGACCGTGGCCGTGGTGTTGAACATGGCTGGCAGAGGTGCAAGTCAGCCCTTGAACCGCCGCGGCCGGCCAGTTCCCAACTCACATGACATTATGAGCACAGCTGACGTATAAATATATGGGTGGGTATTAATGCTGCGCAAAAGAACGGACGTAGGGAGGTTGAAATCTGATGTCTTGACGTGAGTGTCTCGGTGAGGACAGTCGCTGCTTGGTGCTGAGCCTGAGACGACTAGCGTATCGTCTGTGCCTCCTGCCGAGGAGCCCTCAACTCTTCGGCAGGAGCTTTTCGGATAGGTATCGTCCGAATCATTTGGGTGGCTGTGTTTTGTCCCGGTACGAGAGAAAGCCGCGTATGGATTTCGAATTCAACGAGCGCCTGGAGTGAGTCGACATGTTTCAACGAGCGATTCTGTAGACACGGTGGAACCCAGCAGTGACCATGGGTTAACAGCGCCTGGCCAGCACACTGAGTGGTGCGTGAACCCCTCACCAGATCATGTGACTTCGCGATCTCCGGATTTGCCCCGTCGCGACAGACAGACGTGTTCCACCAACCCATCCCACTTGGATGGGGCAAAAACTTACCTCTACGATGCCATCGCCGGGTTCTGTGACTTAGGCGCGCCCCCTGGACGGTCTTTGTTGCCAATACTCGTACGGACTACGGACTACTGCGACGACCCATGCACCTTGAGAAACGCAAGACGTCATTGCCGCAATGGTAACGACAACCAAAACCAATCGGCCCAATATGCCGAGAAAGCCGGCGAATGGATCGTCCTTCGCCAAGAAAACGGCAAAGTCCAATGCGAGCATTCTGAGCTTTTTCCAAAAGACACAAAAACATGAAGAGTCGCTATTTGTCGGTCCGGTTCCGCAAGCGACAGCACAAGACGAAGACATATATATCGCCGACGACGACTACCGCTTCAACGAGTCGGAGTCGCCTGTCAAAAAGAGACGGCTGAGCGACGAGCACTATACGAGCACATTTGCGGACAACGTACAGCATACAGATACGACACCAATTCGAGTATCGCCGAGCGTCGAGAATGGCACGCGAGACAGGAAGCCAAACCCTCGGATTAATGTTCCCTTCGTCTTGGACTCCGATAGCGAAGATGAAGACGAGGACGATGTTGTCCATCAACCAGACCGGCCACATATACCCATCAAGGCAGATACGGCAATTCAACCGCCCGGAAAAGTCGACACCGAACCCCACGAATCTGCCGACGATCCCGACCCCGATACCAAAGGCGAGGTCCTGCCGGTCAAGGAGGAGGAATCAACCTCCGCACAATCCGATGAGCTTGGGGAGTTCACAGGCTTAGATGATCTCGACTTGGACGAATTTGAAGGCGAAGAGATGCGAGAGATGCGGTTCATGAGAGAACAGGCTCGACTCGAGGCCGAGGAATTGAGGGCACTGGTCGGCGAAGACTTTGGCGACGATCCTCCGGACGACAACTCAATGGCAGAGAGCTGCCCCATTTGCAATGGAAGCCTGGCAGG
Source organism: Tolypocladium nubicola (assembly GCA_024340505.1). Classification (NCBI taxonomy): domain Eukaryota; kingdom Fungi; phylum Ascomycota; class Sordariomycetes; order Hypocreales; family Ophiocordycipitaceae; genus Tolypocladium; species Tolypocladium nubicola. The sequence goes on along the minus strand of JALHCA010000638.1, from coordinate 16,341 downwards.
CGTCTCCGCAGATGATGCAACACGCCATGTCAACTCGTGCCTGGACGGGAATCCCACTCCGTTGCCAAAGAGGGAGAAGAGCCCGCCCAAAGAGGCCGCCGAAGTCGAGTCTGCTGAGATAGGCAAGAGGTTTGCTCGAGCAGCTGTCCCACGGCCAGGACAGGCGAACCCATTCGAACTGGATAGCAATAATAAGCAGGCCAAGTCTGCTTTCTGCCAGCTCATGTCGAACAAGGCTGAGGACTCAGCGTGGGCCACGGCAGCAGCCGCGGAAAATGCCTCTCGTGGTCGGCCCGCATACGAACGGACTTGCCCATTCTACAAGATCATTCCCGGTTTCAACATTTGCGTTGATGCTTTCCGCTACGGGGCTGTTAAGGGATGCGAGGCTTACTTTCTAAGCCACTTCCACAGTGACCACTACATCGGGCTAACAGGCAATTGGAGACACGGTCCCATTTACTGCAGCAAGGTGACTGGAAGCCTGGTGAAGCAACAGCTACGCACAGCGTCCAAGTGGGTTGTCGAACTAGAGTTTGAGAAGTCATACGACATCCCTGGGACAGGTGCCACGGTTACTATGATAGCCGCGAATCACTGCCCTGGGAGTTCCTTATTCCTGTTCCAGAAGCCCATGGACAAAGGGCCCAACACACGGACGCAGCGCATACTGCATTGCGGCGATTTCCGGGCGTGTCCTGAGCACGTCGGCCACCCCCTACTCAAGCCAGATGTCGTCGATTCGATCACAGGGAAAACGAGGCAGCAGACAATCAACATGTGTTACCTCGACACGACATATCTCAATCCGAGATACTCTTTCCCTCCACAAGACGATGTCATCAAAGCTTGCGCCGATCTCTGTGCGTCAATGTCACCAGATCCCAACTGCAAAGATGACATTTGGGAGCGTTCGGCAAGGGCAGTGGGCACGCCGGCCGTGAGCAAGTACTTTCTGAGCGACAAGGCTGCCGAGGACACCAGTGCGTCGGAGGAAGATAAGAAGAAGCCTGACCAGCGCCTGCTTGTTGTGTGCGGAACATATTCCATTGGCAAAGAGCGAATTTGCATCGCGATTGCCAAGGCATTGGGCTCCAAGATATTTGCAACTCCTGCCAAGATGAAGCTCTGCAAGCAACTTGACGATCCCGAACTGGCGTCTCTTCTCACTTCGAACCCCGTCGACGCCCAGGTGCATATGCAGTCGCTCATGGAGATCCGTGCCGAAACGCTTCAGAACTACCTCAGCAGCTACAAGGCGCATTTCAGCCGCATCGTAGGGTTTCGACCAAGCGGCTGGAACTTTCGACCCAGCACCAGCAAGTCGGTGGGCGCGAACACGTCTCCGAGCAGCATCCCCACGGATCAGCTTCTTCATGGAAAGAGCTGGAGGACGAGGTTCGCATACAAAGACTTTGTTGCGCAGAGGGGCAGCACCAAAGAAGCCATGTGCTTCGGTGTTCCGTATTCCGAGCACAGCAGTTTCCGGGAGTTGGCCATGTTCTTGATGTGCTTGAGGATTGAGAGGGTTATCCCCACCGTCAACGTGGGCAGTGAGCAGTCCAGGAAGAGGATGAGAGGATGGATTGACAGGTGGACGGCAGAGAGGAGACGGGGTGGTTTGGTGCGGCCATTGATAGAAGGCCGGGATGAGGATAACAAGATGGAACTATGGCAAGGGAAGCCGGGGAAAGGTGGAGGCGCGTGGTGGTAGAGTCAGTTGAATATCCCCTCTCCCTTCATGATGGTCGAGTAACTAGACACCAAAAAAGAGTATTTGGTACTCCGGTATCTATTTTTGCCATAAGACATAACGCCGTGTATTCCGTCACCCTTCAAGCTTCGCCACCGCATCTGCCAATCGCCTTGATTCTTCAAGTGCGCATGTGGAAGACGAGCAGACAAACTGAGCCCCATCTCCATCTCCATCACAACAGGAGCCTGTCCGCGAACGAATTACCTGGCTTTAGCTTGCTGAGTCGCTGCTTCTGTCGTACATGTCAGCGTCCGAGTTTCCTCGCTACATCGCGAGGATCTCACCTCTCCGCGTCGCGTCCTCCAGCAGTTGCGTATCCACAGACACAGCAGGCAGATGCACGTATCGCACCACCGATCCTCGGATAAACACGTTCTTGACGGAGCTCTGCACACTAGATCAGCACTCTGCGCCGACGGGGGCACCGCGCGACGGAGGTGCGGCACAAGACGCACCAGATGAGGGTACTTGAGCTCCTCCACCACGGAAATGTCGTCCAGCTTGATATTGAGGTACTGGTCCACGCTCTTCAGCGTGCCCTTGAGCTGGATGTCGTTCTTGAGCTCGACGGTGACCTCCTGGTCGATGAGCGTTTTGAAGAAGCTAGTCCAACGCGTCAGCCCCGCATGTCCCCGAAGCATACCGTCTCCATGGCGGTCGACCGAATGGGCCTCCTTTTGTGAAAGAAGCGCCGCATCTGAGGGCGCAGCGCGTAGTGGCTCACCTGAAGAAGAGCATCGTGAAGTTGGGGGGGCGATAGAGGACGGTGAGGCGTGAGAGACGTCAGGCCGCCTTGCGACCGAAAGGGGAGAGTAGTGTGTAAGACAGTAAGCCGTTTTCGTGGCGCGGCAGAAATTCCCGTCGGTTTGTTCGTTTCGGGGCGTTGAAGGCTGTCGTTTTGATTGTGAGATGCCATCCGCAGACCCTGGTCCAGCGAGCATCGTCGGGTTGACTGCGAAAGGTGGGTATCACGTGACGCCCCAGATCCATCGTGAACGTCAGAGCTGAACAACACTACTTGACTTTTTGAGCATACAGTGGTCTGGAATGTCATGCATGTCATTCTAGGAGGCGTACAAAAGGATATCAGACGATTCTGGTATATACTCCAAGCCCCCATGCTGATTATATCTATGTTACGTGCACAAATGCCCGCTTCTTGGCGGCCCTCTCGGCATTCTCATCCTCCCAAGTCTCATCCACATACTCCTTGACGCTCTTATCTCGGATCTGCATTCCCACAACCTTCAACGCCGCAATATTGACGCCCATCTCATCCTTTTGCCTCTTGAGGGCGGCTCTCAGGTTCGTCCTTATGCCATCCATCATCGCTTTCATTGTGCGACTGGCCACAATCTGCTTGTGGTGAGTCTTGATCATGAAGAAGAGGATGCGACACGTCAGGGGCATGTTCATCGAGCGCAGCGCGAAGATGTTCAGGAAAGTGAACATTATGGGCACCGATGCGAAGGGAAGCACCAGCAGAGCATCGTGCAGCGCGGAGGCTTTGATGCGCTGCAGTACCGACATGACATGTTGCTCTGCAGTGATGTTGCCCAGGGCGAGGAATACCGGGTTCCTCTGCGGAGGCATGGCGTTGGGGTCGGAGAGCTTGGCTTCCTCGTACTCCTTCATCAAGTTCAAATCAGCCATGCCCATCTCGAGAGCTTCTTGTATCCTCTCTCCGGCCATGAGCGTCTCTGTCGTCTGCTTGCTCGCAGCACCAATCTCGCCGTTCTCGTCCTCAGCATCCACATCTTTCTCGAGAGACGTCGTCAGTGTGCTTTCGTACAGATCTTCAATCTCCTTTTCTCTCTCCTCTTCGAGGAAGATTTGCTCATCGGTTTCGTCCCACACACGGATGCTCTTGTCGTGGCTCGCGCTGACGAGAAAGTTGCTGTTGCGGCTGATCGCAATTGACCATACTTCTCCGTGGTGGCCATCCAACCTTTGGATCTGCTCAAACTTGTCTCCGTCCCAATAACGGATAGTCTTGTCCTTGCTGCTGCTGAAGAAGTGGTGCCCGTTGCCGTCGGAGTTGTGTGGTACGAAGGCGACTTGCAGGATGCTGTCTTGATGTCCAAACAGGGCCTTGTGGCAATCTCCAAAGTCGAGACCCCATATCCTGATGTTCTTGTCTGCTGAACTTGTGACAATGAGCTTGCTGTCGTACGATATGTCCATGCTCAAGACTGGGAGTTTGTGGCCGTATAGGTTGAGGTACAGCTTGAGCGAGTCGACAAAGAAGACCTTTACTGTGCTGTCCAGCAATGCGACGGCTAGTAGTTTGGCATCGGGAGAGAACTTGAGGCTCAGTATATCGTCAGACACCTTCAAGACCCTAGATTGAACAAGCTTCAGCTTGGGCGTAGTTCGTTTGGTGCCGAGAACCTCTTCTTGTACAATCTTGAAGTCCCAGAACTTTGCAGACTTGTCCGCACTGCCGGACACAACCGAGCGGCCGTCCGGATGGACGTTCAGCGCCCAGATGGCGCCCTCGTGCGCTTGTACACTGTCCAAGAGAGATGCAGATGCAACGTCGAAAAGCTGCAGCTCACCACTCTTCGTGCCAACCACGACCACTTTGTCGCCGGGAAGGAAGGCACAGCAGAGAGAGTAGCCGCATTCAAACGTTCGGATGCATGTCTTCGTCTTGATGTTCCATATTTTCATGGAGCCATTAGCTGCTGACGCCAGCATCTTGTCGTCTGAGCTGAGGGCGAGGGCTCGGATATCTGCGCGGTGGCCAGGGAGCTCGACTGCGAGAGCCCGGGTGTAGTCCGGAACGTCGTCCGACTTCTTCCGCTCGCTCTTGTCCTTGGTCGGTACACTGTAATATTCTAGTTGGTTGTTTGTCGTCGCCACCAACAAATGAAGGTCTTTCTGAGTACTGGACAAAGTCCAGTCAACGGAACGGACCTTGCCGCCCGTCCTCACGATGACATATTGGACAAAGACGTCGCTGATGTCGGCCTTCGACACGTCTTCCGGGTTCTCGTCGGCATTCGTCATTTCTTCGTCGGGCTGCTTGCCGTCTTTTTGCTTCTCCCTCCGCCGTCTCCGCTTCCGAGCCAGGCTCTTTTTGATCTCAGCTTCTGATCGTATGCGCCAGACATCCACCCCCTTTTCTGCTCCGTGGACAGCAAAGAAGTCCCGCTGAGGGTGAAACACGACTTCGGTCGCGCGATCCTTGCTCTGTCGATGCAGAGTGCCGCGATCAGACAAGTATTGTATTGTTAGGGAAACGTTGACCCGTCGGGCGTTTGTCGCCAGGCGGTCGGCATCCAGTGACCAGACCTTCATTTCTCCATCATTGCCTGCAGTGACACAGCCGCTCAAATCTGGAGACACGCCGAGAGCCCAGCACTCGCCGTTTGTTTGGGAAATGTGCGTCTCTATGCAGTGCCTTGAAGACAAGTCCCAGAGCTTGAGCAACGAGTCCTTGCCGGTGGTGAGGAGGAAGCCATCCGAACCATCTTGGCCATCGAGCACCATTGCTTTCGAACCATCCTCGTCTTGCACTTGTGCTTCGGGTTCAACGAAATGAAGGCCCGTCACCTGGTCCTTGTGGCCGCGCAACTTGTACTGTCCAACCTCGGCGACCAGGTCCCATACGATAATGTCGGTGTCTTTAGAGCCGCTGGCAAGCCGGACGCCAGATTTGTCGAAGACGAGTTTCGTAATCGCGGATTTGTGGCCGTTAAAGTTGACTATGACGGTGGAGATTTTGCTGTCCCACAGCCGGATGCTGCCATCTTCGTAGCCGACGGCGAAGACATCCTTGTCGGTCTTGCTCTGCGCAATGGCAGTGACGGGGACTGTGCAGCGCTCATCTCTCCATCGGCTTAGAATCTCTCCCTTTTTTATGTCCCAGCATAGAACTTCTTCATTTGCGGCGACAACTGCCAGTCCTGCGCCGGTGCCCGTTCGATCTTTTGAGGTCCAGACGATGTTCGAGGTGCTTGTTACGACAACACCAAACGACTTGGCATGCTCGTACTTTCTATAATTCTGAATCAGCTCCGGCTATAGCCGTATGCGGGTGTCAGTATGAACTTACAGGTACGACTTAACCATTTTTGTCGAGTTGAAGCATCAATTGGCCTTGAACTTCCACCGCAGAGAAGAGAGGCGCATTGGACTGGTTCTGGAGGGGATATTTTTTTGCTTATCGATAATAGCTGGTGGATCTGCACCGAAGCTCTCGTCACGTGGTCATCAGTCAGCTCAACGTCCCGCACCTCCCCAGCCCCACCATCGTCGTCAACCAGCTCCAGGCCGCCGAGAGGAGCACTCAGAGCGCAACAGCAAACCACCGCAGCGATGCTTCTCCTCGACTACCAAAACGTTCTGATCCAATCAGTTCTCACTGAGCGGTTCTCAGGGTAACGCATGCCTCCCGATATCATCTCGGGCGTTGCTGACCACGATTCAGTGCCCCTCCTGCGTCCATTGACCAGACCATCTCCGACTTCGATGGCGTCACCTTCCACATCTCGACCCCGGAGTCCAAGATGAAAATCCTCCTCTCTATCCAAATAAAGTGTTTCAAGGACCTCGTCCAGTATGGCGCCGAACAAGTACTACACCGCGAATACGGCGATTATGCTGCGCCTGTCGAGACCGGCTACGACTTCTCAGTGATGATCGACTTGGAGCAACTGCCTACAGACCAAGGTAAGGACTTGTCCCGCTGCTTGTCGCGATCCGTCCATGCTAATACTGGTGCTTAGAGGAGCGCGACGCGTTGGCGATGAAGTTCGCCTTGCTGAAACGCAACGCCATGGCAGCCCCGTTCGAGCAGGCGTACGAAGAGCACTACAAATTGAAGGAAGAGGCGTCCAAGTTCACCTCGGAAGAGGCTCCACAAGGCGTGCGGGAAGGCGGGCAAGTCAAGGCGATTCACTATCGGGACGAGGAAGCCATTTATGTCAAGGCCAGCCACGACCGGGTCACTGTCATCTTCAGCACCGTCTTCCGCGAGGAAACCGACAGAGTGTTTGGAAAGGTGTTCATCCAAGAGTTTGTTGATGCGCGGAGGAGAGCCATTCAGAATGCGCCGCAGGTCCTTTTCCGGAACGATGCCCCCCTTGAGTTGCAGGGTGTCCCGGGGGTGAACATCACGGGCACGGGCGAGATCGGTTATGTTACCTTCGGTATGTTGTCCTGGATGCTGAGACTGCACAGTACTGATGATGTTGCAGTGCTGTTCCCGAGGCACCTCACTCCTCAGCGAATGCCGATTGTCATATCTCACATCCAGACGTTCCGAGACTACTTCCACTATCACATCAAGGCGTCCAAGGCGTATATCCACTCTCGCATGCGGAAGCGCACCGCAGACTTCCTCCAAGGTATGCGACTTGCCAGGCATATTGACAGCCCCGTACTGACTTGCAATAGTGCTGCGCCGTGCCCGGCCCGAAAATGAGGAGCGGGAGAGGAAGACTGCCAGCGGCAGGTCATTCAAGGTACAAGGAAACTAAGGGGCTGTGACTTTTATGTCCTCAATCACGTGCTCTGCGGGCGGCCGAACCGGCATTCTTGCAAAGCCTGGAGTGTGGGTGGTGTACTGTGGACTTTATGTGATGATGGGACGGACGGGTGAACTGCAGCATTGCGCCCATAAGTAGGTTCTGAATGAAGACAAACGAAATTCAAACTGGTAGCCTCCCAACCGACAACAAGTCTGCGTGTGACGCATAAAAGCCAATAACACCCGATGTTGAATGTCATGGATCTAGGGAGCAGGTAAGGTACGAAATACGTCAGCGGGCAGCAAAGGTGGGCCTCAGGCACTGAGCTAATTGTCGCCTGTGCATCAGCAGTTCAGCCTTTGTTGGTCCAGCAGCCTCTCATCCTTTTGACGTCACGGAACCACCACAAATGGCGACACGACCTACGGGTCGCAGGTACAATGGTATGGCCTTTTGGATCGTCGGGCGCTGGCAATGATCCAGAACATGACGAGCCAAAGAAGCGGCCCGTCTCGTGGCCGGACACCCTAGGGACTGCCGAGCCAGATCAGTTTGCAGCGGCCAAAGAATGGGCGCCCATGGTCCTGTTCTCGCTTGTCGGACTGGGTGCCCTACAGCTCTATGCGAACTACCTGCGTCGAATTCCCGGCGCCGCCTACGTCCGGCCGACTTTCTTTCGCAGCAGAAGTCTGTTTGGCAGGGTGACGAGCGTCGGGGATGGAGACAACTTTCACCTGTTCCACACGCCAGGCGGAAGGGCAGTCGGCTGGGGCTGGCTGCGAAAGGTGCCCGAGTCGAGAAAGGCGCTGAAGGATCGCACGGTATGCCTCAACGGAGCGCTTCGTCTCGGAACCACGCTGACGGTTGTGTTTGCAGATACCCATCCGCCTCGCGGGCATAGACGCTCCGGAAGGAGCGCACTTCGGCCGACCGGCCCAACCATTCTCCGCCGAAGCCTTGAAATGGCTCTCCGACTACATCCTACACCGGAACGTGCGGGCGTACATATACAAGCGGGACCAGTACAACCGCATCGTTGCGACCGTCTACGTCCGACGGTTTCTCATTCGCAGAAACGTTGGGCTGGAGATGGTGAAACGAGGACTGGCAACAACGTACGAAGCCAAATCCGGGGCGGAGTTTGGCGGTATAAAGGCAGCGTATGAGAAGGCTGAGGCGAAGGCTAAGAGAAAGAGGAGGGGCATGTGGTCGGGCAAGCCGAGTGCCTTTGAAAGTCCGAGAGAGTACAAGACGAAATGGGCTGGGCAGCAGGACAAGGACATTTGAAGGTTTCAGCGGCGTGCTTGCTGCTACAAGCCACGCTGAGATGCCACGATTCAGCCTGTCTGGTGTTGATTTGCCTGTACATACGGAGTATGGCGCAATAAGAGCGGAACTGGCACAGCCTTCTGAGACACCGCCGGTTGACTGACTGCTGGCAGCGCCGCCTCGGTTGATTTCATGTGAAGGAACTCTTTCAAGTTTCGTAAAGTCAAAGATCTTTGGCTCTTAGACAGAAGCAAAACACTGTGAAGAGCAATCTTGGCGTTTACACGGGCGGGTTTGGGGCCAAACACGGGCGTCCAGCAGACGGTCAGAGAAGCCTGCCTCCCTGCAGCCAACTGCCGGAAAGCCATCGAGCCGGAAACGCTGGCGGCGCAGGCTTCCAGGTTGTGTATTGCCAGCTTGGCGCCACCGCTCTCGTCTACTCCATTCACGACGGGATAGAGAGAATTGGATTTATTTATTAATTAAGGTTTTGCACTGGTATGGAAAGGCAAGGGAAGGGCTCTGCATTGGACGCTGCATGCCACGGAGCAACCCAGCGCACAACGGGCTTGGCCACGGCCGCTTTGGGTCGCATGGCATACGGCCTACGTATCTGAACGCAACGCTTCTCTCACGCCAATTCCAACCCCGGCACTGACTCTCCAGCGTGGGCGCTGACTGCCCCGTCGTCCCATCTTTGCGGTCGTCTGGACTGTTGAAAAGCGTGTGATGGAGACATCGCTGTTATGCGTCTGCCCCTGGCTCCACTGCGTGGCCGCCTCCCGATTTTAGTGCCAGGCACACGATACATTAGACAAAATAATGGCTCATAAATAGCGACGGGTAGCGGGTGTCGCTGTGGCTTCATTTTGTTCACATGGATTGGAGGTGGATCCAGTGTGACGCCCCTGGCATAAGCAGGGGTCGCCACTTGCACGGGCGAGTGACAGGGCGGTGCAGAGCGGCCACTGCGTGATGCAATGCGCAGGGCTCTGCATCTCGAACAAAGTACGAGTACTGCGGCAAAGAAACGGGCAACAGAAAGGAAGAAAACGTCTGTATCGTAGAAACAAACCGGACCCGCGATCGCACTTCAGTCACCCATCGCTTGCCGCTGGTCGCACATGATCCACGCTCACTTCCTGGTGCTGCGTTGCACCGACGCTCGCTCCTCATCCGGGCTGCTGTGCCCCTGATGAATGTTTCGTGGCACTGCCAGGTCGCATCGCCCGATTCCCCCGGGCCGACGCAACACACGGCGACGGGAGACGACGAGACGCTCTAGGGCACTTATGCTTTTCCCTTCATTTGTTCCCCCAGTCCACTATTGGGCCTGACCTTGGCGGCGGACCAACCTGGCCGTGCCATCGCGCCGCGGCGATTGGTGCCGCTCGTATCGGCCGGTGCCTGAAGCATCCTCATCGCAGGCCCTAGCGTGCTGGGACTCGTGCGAGCGCAGATCCACGCTCGCACAGCCCCAACGCTATCGTACAAACACAGCAGCTCAGCAGACGAGCAAACCCGCATAGCACCAACGATCCCCGTCTGTCCGCAAGGAGACGTTCCACAGCGCCGCCAACACCCGATTCTTGTGAAGGTCTGGACGCTGTTGCTGTGCGCCCGCCCTGGTCCATATCAAATAGAAGTGCGCTAGTCCAAATCCAGTCTGGCGCCACGTCTCGAGTCGCCAGTCACAACAACGTCGGCAATTTCCCGCATTCCTTACCTACGAGCAGCCCGGCTGCGCTGCCAGCCATCCGTCCTCGTTCCAACAAAGCCCAGGCTCAGGCTCAGGCTCAGTCAATCGATCCCCAATCTCATCGCCGGCGAGGGGCAGAGATCACGGCGACGACCGACGACCGACCGACCTGCAGCTGCTTCCGATCATTCCTTCTTACGCTCTTTACCTTGTTTTCGACCGCCCATTTTTCACTCCTGCCGGCCACCCGTGTGCTCGTGCCTAGACGTCTGTCTGTCCACGCCAGCCACCCAACCGACCAACTGCCCTCGCGACGCACCGCATCGACCGCCGAAATTGAAATGCTTGTTGCCTCCGCATCGCTGCCGACGACTCCTCCATCCATCGTGTCTCTGTGCCCTTCGACTCTGGCCCTGGGCTCCTCGCTGGCCCTTTTCGGCGCGACGCGGTAGCCATGCGGCTGCCCTTTCGACGGCGGCGTGCGGCATGCCCACCAGGGCCCTTGGGCTCCGGACTGCTCGCACTGGCAGCGCTCGCACCGTCATTATGCCAGGCCATCGAGTTTAAACCAGTGCCTTCAGCGAACCTTGATTTTTCTAATTTGGGAAGGATAGCCATTGCCGGGGACTACAACGGCATTTCGCTCTACGAATTTGAGGGCCAAATATCGAAACCACTCAGCACAAATGGCAGCGAGGCTCTTCTCACACGACTGCCCAACGGCGTCCTGGCCCCGATCGTTTCCACCGACGCCTCGATTCGCACCATGTGCGCGTTCAAGAAATCAAACGGCGAATTGAATGGAGTAGTCATCGGTGGAAATTTCACGAGTCTGGACGGCACTCAATCGACGGCAATCGCCCTTTTCAACCCAAACACAACCGAGGTGAAATCCCTCAAAGGCCTCGAGGGTGAGGTCAACGCCGTATACTGCGACCAGGAGCGAGAGACGGTATACGTCGGTGGGAACTTCAAGGGAGCCAATTCGACAAACGCCCTCGCGTGGGCCGGTGCGAAAGGGTGGGCTAACCTTCCCTTTGCGGGATTCAACGGCCCTGTGGAAGCAATTGCCAAGGCTTCGAATGGCCACATCATCTTTGGAGGAAGTTTCACTGGACTGGGAAATACCAGTACGCCGAGCCAACTAGATGACCAGATCATCAACCTGTCCACGGCCAACATCACCGCCACCAACAGCGCATCCACGAATGGTTTCAGTGACCCAAAGAGCGTGGTCTGTGCTGCGGGCGCCGGTGGTGCTGGCAAAACTTGGCTGTTGCGGGACCAGACACCTGGCACCTGGGAGGCAAAGTTCGGCTTTGGGTTCGAGCCTACCAAGGTCAGGCTATGGAACACCAACCAAGATGGTCGCGGGACCAAGACCTTCCGCTTCCTTGCCTTTCCACTCAACGGAATCATGAACTTGACCTACGTCGATCCTGCAACGGGGCGAAACGCGACCTGCACGAGCGAGTGCCCCTTGAGCCACGACCCCAATGTCAAGTTCCAGGATTTCCGCTTTGTCAACCGAGTGGGGATGAACAGCTTTCAAATCGCCATCTCGGACTGGTACGGCAGCGGCGCCGGCCTGGCAGGGATCGAGCTGTTCCAGGACAATATTTTCGCCTATGCCATTGCTGACTTCAACGAGCCAAGCTGCGGTGGCGTCGGGCTCCCCTCCACGGCAACGTCCACTGGTCCTTGGAAGCATTCGCCTTCCTTGCAGAGCAACGCGGACTATTTGACTGCACAGTTGTCCGGGGATATCACGCCCAAGTCAGCCTCCGTCGTATTTTTCCCGAGCATCCGAGAATCGGGCAACTACTCGGTCAACATGTATACGCCAGGCTGCAAGCCCGATGAGACCTGCGATACGAGAGCCCAGGTCAACGTGACCGGGACGATGTCGACCGGTACCGTCAATGCCGAATTTTCAAGCACCCTCTTCCAAACCAACAACTTCGACAAATACGACCAGATCTATTTCGGCTACATCGAGAAGACCTCTGACAGCTTTAAGCCCAGCGTTACGATAACCCCGCTCACGAGCCAAGGCGTCGAAAAGCTGACCATTGTTGCCCAGCGGGTAGGGTTCACCCTCATCAACTCTACCGGGGGACTCAATGGACTCTTCGACTTCGACCCGGAAAATGGGGCTGCCTCAATCTCCGACCTGGACAAGTCGGCTATTAACAAGCTCGGTTCTGGTTTCGGACGAAGCTCGGCTGTGAGTTCGCTCATCACATTTGGCGACGTGATATATATCGGTGGAAACTTCACATCCGACAAGCACGTCAACATTGTCAGTGTTCGTGGGGCGAACAATGAGGTGCAGTCCCTCGATGGTGGCCTCAATGGACAAGTCCTAGACATGCACCTCGAGGGTTCTAAGCTCTATGCCGGCGGCGACTTCGACAACACAAAGACCAAGGACAAGGACGGCCTGAACCACGTTGCCGTGTACGACACAAAGGCGAATACCTGGAGTACGCTAGGAGCCGGTGTTGACGGACGGGTGCAAAATGTTGTCCCGCTACTGGTCAACGTCACCACGAATACCACGGAGACCGTCATCACTTTCACTGGAACGTTTTCCAAGTGCAACGGGTTCGGCAGCAACAAGGATGCTCCTGTAAACGGCTTCGCTGTGTGGGTCCCATCCAAAGGCAATTGGCTACAGAATCTCGCTGGTCCTGTTCCGACCTACAGTGGCATTCTCAGCGCCGCCATCCTTGACCTTCCCAACAACGACACTCTCCTTGCAGGGTCGGTGTCGTCCGCGCTACTTGCCGCGAACGGTGCTGCCACTCTAAGTGACGCGGGCCTCGGGAATTTCCCAGTCAACATACAAGCGCAGGGACCTGCCTCCAAGGTCAGTCGGCGGGATGACCTCTCAGCCGAGACTCTGCGTGGTGTCGCCACGGGGACTTTCTATGACAACGGCAACAGCAACATCACGATTCTTGCCGGGCATTTCACGACCCAATCGAAGGACGGCTCCACAATCAACAACTTGGTGTTCATCGACGGGAGTGACGGGGGCTCTGTCAGTGGGCTAGGTGCCGGCATCTCCACCGAGTCTACCTTTACCACGGTCGCACTTCGTGGAGACGTGCTCTACGCTGGAGGAAAAGTCAGCGGTACTATCAGCGACAGCCGGATCAATGGAGTCGTCGCCTACGACATGAAAGCCAAGGCATTCGCCAACCAGCCGGCCCCTGTTGCTGGCGGAAACGGTACCGTGGCTGCCATCAGCGTCCGACCTGGCACCTCCGAGGTTTACGTCGCTGGCACCTTCACCAAAGCTGGAGCCCTGGATTGCCCCGGCATCTGCCTCTACAACGCAGATTCGGACCAATGGGTCCAGCCAGGAACCGGCTTGGCGGGCGAGGTACTGTCTCTCATGTGGTCCAGCGACTCAACGCTCATTGCCGGCGGCGACATGCTCGCCAACGGCACCGACAAGCGGTTCATGGCATCATACAACGCCAAGAAGCAGACCTGGGCAGCTTTCGCTGGCTCAGACAGCATTCCAGGGCCCGTCCATGTGATGACTCCGGCGTCGGGCGATGCCAATCAAGTTTGGATCGCTGGAAAGTCGGCCAAAGACGGCGCGGTGTTCCTCATGAAGTACGACGGCAGCAAGTGGCTGTCTGCCAAGGAAGCCCTTCCCGCGAGCACCGTTTTGCGAAGCCTCCAGGTCTTTACGCTCACAAAGGGTCACGGCAAGACAGACATCCTGGACGACAAGCAGGTGTTGATGCTTACCGGCTCCATCGACATACCCAAAGTCGGCGCAGTCTCTGCTGCAATCTATAACGGCACACATTACCAGCCGTACGTGCTCACGACGGACTCGGGGAACGGTGCTGGAAGTATTGCCAAGATCTTCACGCAAAAGGACAACTTCTTCTCGTCGGGGGATAGCCATATGCCCCTGGTCTTTGTCGTACTGATCGGTCTGGCGATATCCCTGGCGCTCGTCCTCCTGCTTGTGCTGGGCGGCATCGTCCTGGACCGGTTGCGAAAGAAGCGCGAGGGATACACTCCGGCACCTACGTCCATGTACGATCGAGGAAGCGGCATACAGAGGATACCTCCGCACGAACTCCTCGAGTCGCTCGGCAAGAGTCGTCCTGCAGCGCCGCACGTATGATGGAGCATGAGCGTTGAGTCGTCGTTTTAGCCTGCATGTCTTGTTTGCGTTGGCGTTGGATAGGGGCGCGGAATACCACACACCAAAGCATTGCACTTTCGGAAAGGATGCACAGTCCAAGACAGCGAATCCTTGAGTCACAGCCACCTTCACTTGGAATCCCGGAGACGGCGATGCCCCGGGGGAAACATCAGCGGTACCACCGTTCGACGCGACCAATCCGTCTCTGGTGCGGTTTTCTTTTTATATCAGCTCGTCTTTCTCATGAGGTCATGAACACTGGTTAATGTTTAACCCTTTTTCCCCTTTCACTCCAGATACTGCAAAGCCGTCGTTGTTTCCGGCTTCCTTTCTCGCCTTTCTCTTCTTGACGTCGTTCAATGTACATTAACTTCAGGCAAGTCTCCGTCACCAAGACTGTCAAGCAAATTATGCACCTTTTTCTTTGAGTGTTGGAGGAAATATGGCAGTCATATGACTGAGGCTGGCTACGGCTTGCATCAAAGGGGGAATGTGGCAGTAATCTGAAGTGCGAATTTTGGCCAGGCTTGTCAAGGCATGTGCAGACGTGATTGTGCGAGCTCCGTTATGGTCGGAGCAATGTCAACGCGCCCGTGTGTTGCATTCACAGTGATGGTGCAGTCCCAGACCTCGAAGCGGCTCTGTCTCCGGACGAGATGCCGCGTTCGACAGCGTGCCGCGGCTGACGGAGGCGCTGACGCAAGGCGCATTGTAGTTTCGAGCTTCCCCGCTCGATTACACCTACATCTGTTCGTGGGATGGATGATACGGGGCAGCTTCCTACATCATCCATGATCAACACGGCGCGGGTCGCGGGGGAGGATCAACGACCTTCCCCACATGGCTGTGATCTGGCGGCGAGACGTCGTGAGAGCAAAGTGACAGTCCTGACCGGAGAGCGAGCGGTGTCGTTGCAGCGGTCCGGGGAGAGGCGACTTGGGCGGACGTCCCCACGAAGAGAGCCATGATGACCACGAAAGGGACCTCGAATCTCGGCGCTGTGGATGCCACGGTCCCGCGGTCGCACAGCCAAAAGCTTGGTTGCCGCTGGGGACAAGCCGCGACGACCCCGTTGCGCCGATGGGCGACGCTCCCCGGACCGCTCAATCTATCTCAGGCGCCGTCCGAGCAGAGGAGCACCAGCTATCGGGTTACTGACGGAACATCTCAGACAGCCACTCTTGGGGGATGGGGGGCCAGGCTCAAGCTACCCTGGAGCTTGTCGCCTCTATTAAAAAAAAAACTCGTCTGAAACAGCATCCGGAGTGGACGCCTTTACCCGCAGCCGCAATTGACTCCATCCTTCGGCCGGCACGCAAACATTCTGCGAGTATGGCATCCTTATCCGCATGTATGTACGAGTACTTGCCGCACGCCCCCGTTGGGGCTCGCGAGGGAGAAATAGAGGGGTGCGGACAGGGGTTGTTTCTCCGCCGGGGGTCGCCCAGCCAACCAACATGCCGGGAGATGACGTTACGGCTGCGCTACCGTGGAGCCCCCGACCCTGCTGCCGGAGCCGTTGACGTCATTCCTCGTCGTCGAGCTCGACGACGACGGCGGCGCGCCGCGGACAGCCTGTACCTCGGGCGTCAGCGCGCTGCGCGACCGTCCACGGGCTGCAATCGGCCAACGAGGCTTCGTGCTCGACGAGGACCCTGAATATCGCGTCCGCATCCGACAAGCCGCCGGCGTCATCGGCATCACAGGCGGGCGGGCCCCTCGCCACGGCCACGTCCTGGTCCTCGTCGACGCGCACCCACACCCCCCTACATACTCGTCTCCCTCTGTCGCCAGGGATGGAGGCTGCAACGGCCGCGGGTGCGCAGAGGCACTGTGCAGAGTGCCACGACCCCGTCGGCGGCGACGGCGAGCAGCGCCTCCCACGTCGCGGCGGATGGCGACCGCCCGCGCACGCGCCGCGTCCTGCGCCGGGGCCACGCCGCGGCCGCCGCTCGCGAGATCG